>PXNZ01000024.1:0-119589 GCA_003012085.1 Trichoderma brevicompactum
GCGGTTGCTTTATAGGGAAGATATGTGGCGTCTTGCTGTCTGCGCCACATCAGGTCCGGATCCTACCGACCTTGTAGGCATGTTGATGAGGATATGGGGTAAACATTTCTGCATTCCTCTGGCTTAAATGAAGTTGTTGATGGAGTAGGTAGGGTATGACCTCAAGCCTCTTTTGTTACACTATACATCGGCTAAATGCCGCTGCCAATAAGGCTGGGGAGCAGGCCGTGTGTTTTAGGCATTTATACTATCAATTACACATTTGAACAAGGAGCGGAATGCAAGTTCCCAAGAGTTTGCTCCGTGTAGTACTATATCTACCTAGCACAGGAATAGTAGACATGCTGGAAGCGAAAGAGGAATCTCGTATATGCAGCAGCAGTATATCAAGATGCAACCACACAGCTGCATGTCTTGATGCTGTTTCGGCTCAGACGGCGATACGAAGCGGCTGAGGGATGTATGACATGTACACCTCCTTTCAGCTGATATCTTACGCGTCGTAGGTTAATACTATATAGAGAGCTTCCATTATTTTCGTTCTTGAGAAACCAACATGTGGCTTTCGACATCTATCCCGGTATTCAAATTGCAATATTAATCCCATCATAAAGGAAAACCACAGTTGACAACATGAAATTCCACTCTCTTCTCCTAATAGTGGGAGTAGCTGCAGCGGCCGACTCCATAAAGGATCGCCGGGGGTTAGACTGTTATGACATCTGTTTTGGCGGTCCTCTCCCATGCCCGTCTAATAGGGTATGTATTCCTCTTACGAAAAGATAATCATCCTCCCTTACTGACGAAAATGATGGTTAGATCTCACAAGAAATAGTTAGTCTCCCTCACATCTCTCTTGCCCCATTTCTGTGATGCTGCTGATATTTACCGTGTCAAAGGATGGATGTTGGACTTGCTGCCTTTTGTAGGAATGCTAGACTGGGGTTGAAATTGGCCCGCCTAGTTGAAAAGTTCATCAAGATAGCCATCAGATTTGTAGCAAGCTATGGTACATCTTTTGTTGTTATTGTACAGTTTCCTCAAATACACTTGTCCCTGGATATCTTAGCAAATCATCATATCGCAAATCACAGCCAGATCCATTTGTCCATCAACATGCCTTGCTACATCACACAGCAATCGGGGCTCCCAGCTTCCACCACTGGGCCTTCAGAGGTTTCTGCCTTCGATCCTATAATGTCGTCATCTTCGCCCTTCCAGTACATAAAGTCCGTCAACGTTCCTCCACATCTCTCAAACGCCTTCGCCAGCGTCTTCATCAGCTCTTTATCCTTACCAGTCAGAGCCCGCAATGAAACAAGCAGTTTTTTGTCGCCTAGCAAGCAACAAGACCTGGCACAATCTCCGTCACAATCATATAAAACCTTGAATGTAGCGCTGCCGCTGCTTCCATTTTCGGCTTCTATTTCAAGCTCCTCAAAGTACTGTAGCATTTTTATCGTGATCCATAGGTAGTTGAGATTTGAAAGGGGCCGAAGGCCGCCGCAAATGTCACCATGGATGTCGTTGTAGAGGATGGTCAGCACCATTTCAGCCGTCATCTCATAATCACTGCTTCCTTCGTTGCTCGCCTTGTTAGATGCCTTGTTGGTATTGCGGAGCCAAGATAGCTGAGTAGAAGAACAATCTGATATGCAAAGAGTCATTTTAGACAGCCGTGCTTCCCTCTCATCCTTCAATCTTCCGAAAAACGGATCAAGTGCCATGATGAACAATTCATCTATGCCTGCAGCTCGAGTCCGTTTAACAAGCTCCGTTTCCTCTAATCGCCAGGTAGACGTTCCTGGATCGCGAATGCGCTTGATTTGGCTGAGCCGAATCATCCCCAGGGCCGACATCGGGTCGACATCACAGTCGGGGATACGGTCTGGGTCCCAGTCTGCTGCTTTGTACAAGTGCAAAACCGATTTCTGCTTGAAGAGGCGCAACATCACCAGCTTGAGAAACTCGCGAGTATTAGTAACTCTTCCTGCCGCTCGACGATTCGCTCGTTCCTGAAGGAATTCTTTGCGAGTTGCCATCTTGTTGACATGAGAATGAAAATTTCCCACAAAGTCGCTGGTAGGAGGCTGTCCGCCTAAGAAGAAACTGTCGGATAACATTATTCCCAAGCGACTATACAGCGTTATAGGCCGCTTGAGGTAACCTCTTTGCACAAGCATGTTGTGTAGATGAATGACTAACATTGGTTCCCGTAACCCATCCCACAGAACCATTACACTTTGATACACAAGTTCGAGTCCTTCCGCTAACCCAGCGCCGCAGAAAAAAGGGGAATAATCCCAAACTCCATTAGGATTAGTCGTTGAGAATCGAGAGGGGAGAATTGCTGCTAGATCTTGTAAGATTTTACACTTCCCCAAGGCCTCCTGGAACTCGAAACCGAGCTTTTCGAGTATTCCAATGCAATCCATTGTGTGCTCGAAGGATTTGTTATGGTGCTTGAAGCGTAGGAAGAACGACTTGAGAGTATATGTTCCTCTGAAGAATCCGTAACTGCCACTCAGTGACGTCCAAGTATCTCGACCGAGAAAAATATCCAAGTCGCGACGCGGTTGGAAGCTTTGCGCCGGCTCGCTGAGGATGTGACCCTTCACTCCGCTTACTGCCCACCCACGAGAGATGGTCCATGCATCCATAATGCACTGCAGATGAAAAACGAGATGTGGCGGTACTTTATGGCGAAAGTCAATGCCGGGTTTCTGCATCGCGAGCGTGGTCACCTCGGCGGCAAACTCTGTTAAACCAAACATCCTGCGATGGGATCTCAATGGCCCTTGATTGGTCCAATCCATCTGCTCAAATATATAGCTTTCTCCATTGGTAGCCTTGCCGTGAATTGCAATGCCTGCAGTTACGTTGACAAGATCGTACAGCCAGTTGATTGTATACGAGCGTCTCCATTTGAGTCTTTCTTCTTTGGTGGCTTCTAGTAGATTGAAGTTTGGGTCCCAGTTATCAATCTGGGCGAGCATTCGCTTGGTTGGTTTTCCGCTCCTCGTCTTTTGATAGTCCTTGATGAAATCCACCAGATCTTGGTAGGTATGGATAAGGAAAAGCTCCTTTACATCCAGCGATGTTACGGTGGTCTCCGGAGCGCTTGCGGACCCCGTCGTACGGATAGTAAGTCGAAACTCATTTTCCGCCTTTTCAACATCACCGCGCGTGATGGTTTGCTTGATCATCTCATATGATTCGTAACCTGGAAAGTCAATAAATATCGTTGCTTCGGAATGTTTGATCATTGCTACAGCGATATTGGTGAGAGTAGCCGCCACTGCACTATTGAGGTTCCTGTAGGCTACTCTTCGCCAAATCCCCTGAAGGAATGCTCGAAGCTGGATCCAGTCCCTAGTTAACGCAAGCGCAGCCATGACATATTCCGTCATGCCGTCATCTTCAATGATACGATAACTCTCCAATGGGACGTCATCAAGAGTTTGGTCGTCTGATCGTACGGACTTGCGTCCTCGCTGGTTCTTCTTTGCTTTCCCTTTCTTTCCCTTTCTTTTGGGGTTCTGTTTTTGTGGATTCTGCTGGGGGGCTCCCGAACAGGAGTCTTTGTCAGACCCTTCATCTTCATTGCCCGATTCGTTGTCTAAATCTAACACAGAAAATTTGTTGTTAAAGGCAGAAGCGTTGGCGTCGCATTTCTCTCCACCGCTTTTTGTTTGCTTCTCATGTTCTTTTGATAGCCAGGTTTCACCACCCAATATCTCGAACGCTTTGGTGAGAGTGTCGATGAAATACTTGTGGGTGGAGTTACTTTTTTCTAGCTCTTCGCTGGGGCTTATGGATGCCAACTGTTGGAACGAAGAGTAGTAGATAGACCGTAGTTCAATGACGGACTGAAACAAACCATATATTGGAGATGGGATGTTGGAATCGTACTTGGCGATGAGCTCCGACATTGGGACAAGGTCCGAGACAATGACCTGGCCTGTGACATTGAGCTCTAAGGAAATGCCATGTCCAGAACGTTTCAGAGACTTGATGATGCCATTTGAAGTCTTGATCATCCAGTACAACAGCAGTCTGGTGTCTCGCTTGTACGAGACGTAGAAGTTGTTGAACTTCATCGAGGAAGTTGAAAGCAAATATTTAGAACAAGTCGATTCAAAGGCCTGTAACCTGAAATCTGATGGATAAAGCCAAGATTGGCGTTGTAGCGTGCTTGCTTTTGTGAAGTTCAGGTGGCCGGCTCTGGAAAAACGGAGTCTCCTGAGCCTGCTGATAGCCAGAAACGACTTCGCTTCGATGTCACCCCCTTATCACGTGCATACGAATGCTATCACAACAACCGGCTGTCACAATGGCCAGGGTGAAAGCGCAGCTGGCAATCAAGAGGGCTAGAGTAAAGATTAATGTATTGTTTTTCATTTAACGCACGTCAGGGGTTCTTGAGCAGCCTGGTAATTCAAACACAACACCTGACTACTCTTTTATTCGCGGAATACCTGGGTAGATAAGATACGATAGTAAGAAACGATGTACATTTCTAACTTAGGCTCGTCTATCTGCTTTCTGACATTTCAGGACAATACAAATGCAATCAGAGACCACCCTTGGCCTTTAAATCTTCATGGATCTTCTTCTGCCTCTCCCATGCCTTCTTGAGCGTCTTCAGCTGGTTCTTAGGCACCTCACTACCATCCTTCATCTTGGTGGGAATTCCCTGCTCGTCCCAATCACTGTATCGCTCGTCATTTTTGAATAGCGCTTCTGGTGGAATCTTTGCCTTTTCTCTAGCTTCTTGGTCCGCCTTTTCTTTAGCGAGCCTGGCTTCTTCCTTCTTCCTTGCCTTCTCAGCTTCTCGCGCAATCTTCTCTTCGCGAGCCGCGATAAGCTCAGCAGCAGGGACAAATTTGATAAGAGATGGCTGGTTATCAGGCCGGTCATCAAGATAAACGCCGAGGTTCGTAAGGTCTTGATCGCGGATCCGGTCTGTGATTTGTAAAATAGCCTTCTTGGTTTGCTGATCGTAAGAGGAGACAGTGCGACGGAGTTCATCACGGATCTGAGACACCACTCTCAAGTAAGGCAGCGATAGTCTCTCTATATCACGAGAGCCCCCCTGAGCGATGGCTTGGAACTCTGATGTGGGGTCCTTGGAGAGGAGTGCTGAGACCACTTCGTTGGACAGCGAGAGAGCTCTTATTTCCGATTGAACTATTTCCAGTACTGCAGCATAGGGCTTCACGGCAGTTTCAGGATCGGTGTTTTCAGAAATAACGGATGCCCAGCCAAGACCTTCGTAGGGAGGCTGAGCATTAGGATCGAGGCCAAAGATGCCAACCAGCTTCGTAATCCAACGGGCGATGGCTTCAACTTCAGCAAGATCCGTGTCCTTGTTGTCTTTTAGGTAACTATTCGTCGTGTTGACAAGCTTCAAGATGACAAGCATCGCTCGCGGGGTATCAATCGAGTTTGCAAGCGCCGCCTCCACATCCTTCTTGGCTTGGTCGAGTTCAGCTACGAGGCCAGTGGCAGGCTTGTCTGAGCTAATGTTAAGTGACTTAACGCCGCTCTCGATGCCTGCCTCTGCCAACCACGACTTGGTATTCGTGAAAAAGTTCTGCATCAGGTATAATTAGGGGATGGATCTGGTTATAGGGGGGGCCCTGATCTGCACTTACGCTAATCGTCGACTCCCAGTTATCAGCCTGGGCTCTCATGTCTGGCGAAATTTCAACACCATCATTCCATTTGCCCATCAGGAACACTATGCGCATGCTTCGAGGTGTATAGCTGGTTGCCAATGCATCCTGTATGGTTTGGAAGTTCTTCAATGACTTGGACATTTTGGACCCGGAAATGGAGAGATGACCCATGTGAAGGAAGTACCTTACCCAGGTATGCTCGCCTTTGCCATGCTCGCAGAAGTAAGCCTCACTCTGTGCCAGCTCGTTGTCGTGGTGGGGGAAAGCAAGATCGATTCCACCAGAGTGAATATCCATCTGTGAGCCCAGGATATCGGATGCCATCACAGAGCATTCAATGTGCCAGCCTGGCCTACCATCGCCCCATTTGCTGGGCCAGAATGGCTCTCCAGCCTTGGACTTTTTCCAGAGGGCAAAATCGCCAGCGCCTTTCTTGCCTCCAAGATTCTTCGACAATGACCCCTCGCCCTCTTCCTGGAGAGCCTTGTCATTTTTGCTCTCTGGTCGTAATCGCGCATAGGAGTTGCCGGCTTTTTCAAAAGCGGCAATGTCGAAGTAGACAGATCCTTCGGACTCATAGGCAAAGCCCTTGTCTACAATCTTTTCCACAAACTTTGCAATTTGCGGAACGTACTCAGTCACTCTTGTAATGTGATCCGGCCTGAGGACGTTCAGAGCATCCATATCTGCCGTGAACAGGTCTTCCATGCTCTTCGTCAAGTCTGTGAACATGCTCTGATCTCTTGTATCGACGGTTTCCTTGTAGAGAGAGTCGAGATAAGGGAGGAAGATCTCATCTGCGCCTGGGAATATCGTGCCAGTCTTGAGGGCATCTGCTGCAGCATCCATGTTGCTGATGTGCATCTTGATTTTAGCTTCGGCATCTCCTGGCTTTCCTTCTTCGGACAGAGTGCCCCCGGAAAGGACTTTGCCATAAGAGGCATCTCGTTGAGCAATATAGGTCGTCTCGTCCAGAACACTTCCGTTTTCCACCAGCAATGGCAAGCTGCTAGCTGCGTAAGCTTGAAAGGCCGCACGTGTCAGCTTCGCGAGCTCTTCCTGGGAGTAGCTCTTGTTCTTTTCGATTTCGAGCAATCGCTGTCGTCGGGCTTTGATGATGATCTGCCAGATGGTAAGCTTTGAGCTAATCCGACCCTCTTCCAAAGGCTCTCCATACCTTGTCATCAATGTCTGTAATGTTCATGACAAAGTTGAGCTTGAAGCCAAAGTAATGCTGCAGAATGCGCCGAATAATATCTGTTGAGACATAGTTGCGCGCATGTCCCAGATGGCTCTTGTCATAGACAGTCGGGCCGCAGGCGTACCAAGACACCTCTCCCGATCTGATTGGGACAAATGGCACCGGCGCGCCGGGCTTCAATGAGTTATGGAGCTTGAGCGACTCCATGGCAGAGAACGAGTATCTTCGATAGACGTGGCTTTTTGCAATGTCGCAGAAACGGAGTCGAGGTCGAGGTCGAGAGGCGAGACGGAGGAGATTCATTCAGAGCGCCCACAGCTAGGGTAAAAAAGGAAGGAAGATAGGCGAGGGCATCACCGAGGTCACAAGGTGAGTCAGATCAAGTATGAGACGATCCAGTCACACGAAGCTTTGCGAACAACAGTGACTCTTCAGTCTCACCAGACCCTTGCAGAGTAAGTGCCCCTCCCTTGTCTCGAGGAATCGAAGCATGTCCCGCCAATTTTTTTTTAGCGTGCTTGATGCCCTGAGCCCGCCATGCCCCTCACTATAATCGCCCCTAATGGCGATTTGCATCTCAGCCGAAAAAAAGGCGGGGCACGCTGGCGGAAATCACTGCAGCCAGCCATCATCATACTGCTAGGGAAATATTTTTTTCTGATAAGCAGGATAAGAAGTTTTGCTTGTCCCGACCGACAGACTACGTTTCCATCACAGCACTCTGTCGTCTTCCCTGCGATATCCAATTGAACTGCAGACGATTTCGTAATGACGAGGCCGTCGACATTTCTGGAGCCTGGCGACAGGACGTCCGCCGGGACGCTCGCCATCATAAGCTTATCGCGCGACAACTTTCTGCCACTGACTCTGGAGAAGTCAACGGGCGCAGTCGATGGTTACCTTGAGGGTGCAACATTAAACACACGCTTTGGCTCCTATCCACATTCGACATTACTTGACGTGCCGTGGGGCTCTCAAGTTCGAGCATCAAACGTCGACACGGGCTCCCGAGGCAAGAAACGGAGACGAGATGCCACTGACGAAGACACACCGATACCCAGCCAGGATGATGAAGAAGATTCCGCAGCCGCCAACGCACCCGTAAAGAAAGCCGTCACAGCATCGAGCGGCTTTATTTACGTCCTCCGTCCCACCCCAGAGCTCTGGACCACCAGTTTACCCCACAGAACGCAAGTTGTATACACCCCCGACTACAGCTATATCCTCCACAGGATACGAGCCAGGCCTGGAACTAGAATTATTGAGGCCGGAGCTGGGAGTGGGAGTTTTACTCATGCATCTGTAAGAGCGGTTTACAACGGATATCCACGAGACGCAGACGATGCGCGAGGGAAAGTTTTCAGCTTCGAGTTTAACGAGTCGCGATATCAGAAGATGCAGGTGGAAATTGGAGACCATGGACTCGACGACCTTGTAAAGCTCACGCATCGAGATGTATACAATGAAGGGTTTATCGTTAACGGCGAGTCACCAAAAGCGACCGCTGTGTTCCTGGATCTGCCAGCGCCCTGGGAGGCTATACATCATCTTTCAAGGAGAAAAATCCAGAAGGGGGGCGAAGCAGCTGATCATGACGATAGCTGGGTCTCCCCATTAGATCCCAAACAGAGTGTCTACATTTGCACCTTTTCACCATGCATAGAGCAGGTCACTCGAACAGTCACGGAGTTGAGAACCTTGGGTTGGGTGGATGTGGATATGGTGGAGATTTCCAACCAGAAGATTAACGTATCAAGAGAACGCGTCGGAGTCAACTATCCGACTGAGAAGGGATATAATCCCTCTCCTGCGGATGTTGTAGAAGCTGTCACAAAACTCAAAAGCCTTGCCGAAAGGAATAAGGAAACACAGAGAGTACAAGCGCTCCAAACAGGAGTCGAGGGCCTTGATAGCGAAATGGATGTCGATTCCACCCCCAGCCGCGAAATCAAGCCTTCAAACGGCCCCAATGGAGCTGTTGATGATACGGAGAAGACATTTATGCAGGGGCGGCTCGTTCACAGGCCAGAAAGTGAACTCAAAACCCATACCTCATATCTGGTATTTGCCATCCTGCCGTGTGAATGGGATGAGGAAGCCGAGGCCGCAGCCATGGCCAAATGGCCTTGCGGAAATGAAAAGAAGACGATTGGAAATCTCGACAAGCAGGCTCGCAAGGAGGAGAAGAGGAAGATGCTAGAAGGTAAATCCAAGAAGCAGAAGAAGGGGAATGATACCCAGACAAAGCAGGTTGTGGTGTCTGCCATGGCGACACCAACTGACATCGCGTAATTTTATATCCTCTCAAAGCATATAGAACAAACCTGAATTAGAGCATTCCAAAGCGTTCCAACGAGTATAAATGAGTAATTTTGAGGCTAATAAGATGCTATATATTCTATGAAACTGATTCTTCCATACTTTTAATGTTTGATGCTTTTACACGGAATTTCCTCGGCAAAAGCATGCCCATAACCCCTGCAATTTTGGACATCGCCAAAAAGTTGGCGGTTCGCACTGCCCGGAAAGCGGATAAACAATTGGCCAGCAGCAGCAGCCTCCAACCTCAACACCAGCCGGCCCGCTATCGTAGCCTGGTGTCTTCGAGGGTCAATTTTCAAGCTATCCGTCTATAGCTCCCGATTGCGACATTCCTTGCGCTCCAGCAAACTGCCATAATGACTTCCACCATTGGCATTCCGATTAAGCTCCTCAATGAGGCACAGGTTCGTTTTATTGCATTGCCAAAAGGCTGCTTTTGACTTGTAGAAGCTTACGAGTAGTAGGGTCACATCGTCACCCTCGAGATTACGTCGGGGCAGACATACCGTGGCAAGCTCCTCGAAGGTACCAATCTTCCGCCTCACTAATCCCAAGTACCAAACGCACACTCTCACGCATCAACGACTAACACATCATTGCAGCCGAGGACAACATGAACGTCCAGCTCAAGGACATCACCGTCACCGCTCGCGACGGCCGCGTCTCTCACCTCGATCAAGTCTATATCCGAGGATCCCACGTCCGCTTCTTCATCGTCCCCGACATGCTTCGCAACGCGCCCATGTTCCGCAGTCGTAACGTACGAGGCAGGGGTGTCGGTCTGGCCAGAGGTCGTGCGACGGTCAGCCGTGCTCGAGCCAGTGGTGGTCGTGGCCGGTAAAGGCACCTGATTATAAGAGAGGGTGGAGAAGAAGCATTGAATGCGATGCTGAAGGAACATGGGCTTGGCGTTTAGGATTACAGGATTTCGTGTTTTTACATATGTGAAAAAAAATATTATGGCTATTTGGAGTGTGCTGAAAGCGACAAAGATACCATGGCAAAAATGGGCAGTCGGGATGGTAATCTGAAAATGTGGAGGAGGAAAGAGAGGTGCGACTGAGCGGGACTCGAAACTCCGAGCTTCGTTTCTAGAGTAAAAGCATCTAGATATACATATCTCATGGGGCTCAATTTTGCCTTTCCATACTCTTACAAAGTCTATTCCTATCCGTATTCGTACAATGTCAATATCTATTTTAGCCTTGCCAGCGCGTCTTCCGCCTTGGCCACCAGTTCGCTAGCATGCTCTAGCTCCTTGACTCTCTGAGCTGACAGCTTATTCTGTTGAACGCCGTCGAGAACCTCGGCGGCACTCTCTTCCGCGGCCCTTACAGCTTTGCGGCCCTCCTCGCGAACTTCGCCTTCCCAAAACTCGCGAGCAGTCTCCCATTTCTTCTGCATTCTGCCGAGACTGTAAACAACGCCAAGAGCTGCCACAGCACCGGCCTCGAATACCGTCGATGAGAATGACGATACGTATAAGAGAGCCGCCAGACACGAGGTAACGGACGATGTGGCTAGGGATTGAACGACCAATTGTTGAGCTAGCGATTGAAGGGCAGGAACCGTCTCGTTCTGAATATAGCGCCGTGTAAAGGCAATGTGTCCCGGCCACTTGGGAAGTTGTGATCGCGGAGCAATGGGAATTATCGGGTCGTTTTTGTCAGCGCCAGTTGACAGGCTCTCAGAAGCAATTTCGCGGGAAGATGTAGGTTGGGAATACTCCCCAGCCTTGCCTTGAAGTTGAGCGATCCGTCCGGTGAGATAGACTAGCTCCTGTTCCGATGTGGGCAGAAAGCGCTGGCTCAAAATCTCATTCGTGAGCATCGCAACATCGTCCACGCGCCAAAACAGCTTCCACCATCCCAACTTTCGCCAGCGACGTCCAGAGAAAGCTAGGTCGAGCTGCTCTTGTAGCTCTGCGTGTGCGTTCTGAGCCCATTTTGATAGCCTCTCGTTCATGGCACGCATCTCAGGGCTGGACATTGAGACTGACAACTCCTGTGACAATTTCTTGCTTGTAGACTCAGCTTCTATGGCGGACAGAGCATTTTGTAAAACAGAGGCAATAAGCTTTCGAACCGCTGGTTTGGTCGCTTCATCATCAGCAGCTTTGAGACCAGCCTTTAGCCATGCAACCAATACGCCCAAGTTGCTCGTAGACCAACGATGCTCGTACTCCATAGCATTCTGCGGCCCTTGGCGGAACAGTTGTATAGCTTCTTCAGCTAAAGAGGTATCGATTATTGTAAAGTTGGCTCCTAGCTGTTCCCTCGAGAATCCCTTTAGGTTGACTGCGGCAGTGATGGCATCGCTGCTATCAAGTATCGGTAGCCCAGAGATCCCGACAGCTCCAGTTAGTCCATTGGCTACCAGAAGTGCTTGGTGAACCGGCGCAATCAAGGGGGCAGCGTGTGGTTTATCAGCGGCATCTACGTCGACCGGAGGGACCAAGACAGCTTCCTCAAGAGCCTGGACGGTAGCTGAGCCCGATCCATTGACAGGCACTTCCACATCCATTAAAAGAAGCTCCAGGTTGAGCCCATTAAGCTCTGCAGAGGACACTTCTAATACGTCTGGTAGATTCTCTTTTGATAGCTCCAGACGAGTGACATTTCCTTGGCTGGGTCCGACTCGAATAATCAACGGCCTGTTGGTGTCATGCTCATCCAATCTCTTTTCCCACTCCTGCTCATCAACCAATGGATCCACGATGAGTGCTTTTAGGACCTTTCGCGCAGCATCTCTGCCCTCTGAGCCGTTGGCAATTCCCAGAATCGCAACTCGTATCGCTTCCTGGCCAGGTGCCTGTCGTAATCCCTGAAGCGCCAATTGCAGCCGCGAGAGGTTCACTAGACCCGGGACTTTCTTTTGGAGCTCCAAAAGGGCCTGTTCAAGTTCTATTCGCACATTTGATGAAGCGCGCACTGCTGTCGCTGAGGTTGATTGCCACCTCTGAGATTTAAGACTCGGCCTTGGTCGAATCTTGGTGGCTCGCGATGCTGGGGAAAGCGAGCAGAATGGGCATACTGATGAGAGGGCAGGTGCCGGTGACCCCGTCAACAGACGGAGATGCCCATTCCGCGACACTAGAGACCGCTTGGATGCCATCGCCTCAGCGATGATCCGATATGGTTTGAGATTTTGAAGCTCATGAGCTCAGTGAAGCATTCTGAGCTTGATTCGGCAAAGTTGCGGCAAAATTCGGAATCGTTGCTAGCACAGAAGCGGGGCCGTGGACCTAAGTAGGTGCCGTTTAAGACGTCTCTTTGCTACGCTCATTCCACTTTATTCGATCGTAGTATACGAAACATACGAGCTCTCTATTCATAACTGAAGATTCACAGTGAACTATTCAGAGAGACCCATAACCTGCTATGGCAGCAAGGTTCACTGATCTCCCTAATGCAAGACTTCAATGTTACTCTGTATTAACGGGTAGGCTTCCCGGCCTAGCGCTTGATTCCAGCGTCCTTCTAGGCCACTATGATGAGTTAAAGGCCCCTTTATTACGACGCCCAAGGCGCATTTCAAACTGAGGCTTAGCCAAAACCGAGGGTTTCTAATCTTTGCATGGTAACAAGCGGCAGTTGTTCTTTGCGCCGCCGCTGCTTCTGAAGCCTATACGGGGTGCCGGTCGGCGATGTGGACCACCGACTGCCGAGGGAGCTGCTCCACTGAGGGCGGCGCGCTCTCATATGGATGCCGATATGCCCAATTATGACATTGTAATCAGTCATGCCTAGAGGAGATGCTGTGAGCCTCGTATTGGTAATTGCTTATCCGTATTTGCAATATAAGATGGCAATTGACGTTGTTCTAGTTTTTTTTTTTTAATAAAATCATTGGCTGGAGAGCCTCTGCTGACAAGTTGTTGTTGATAATGGGTCCTGGTACGCGGCAGATATTAACCACCGCGGTTTGGGTTATCCAGATTCAAGTGCCAGATCGCGGCACTTATTTGCACCTCCGCGTGTGGATTCGCCTGCTTGGCTTATTACGTAGTCTTGATTCTAGAACTGTGATTACGAGGGCGTAGATGAATCTTGATTGCCAATGAATTTGGATCGCAGGTGTTGTTTGTGGCTCAGCTTAGACGTTTCACATCTACCAATACGTGGCCCATGTCGACTTGCATTTTATAAAATATGTATTCACCCATTGACTAGATTGAATATTAGAGACCGGACAAAGTTTCTAGATCGAATCCTGGCCATCATACTACAACAGAGTATACTCCATTGAGCTGTTGTCTCAATCTTTGACTCTCACCATCATGACTGTAAACGCGGCAACCCGTAAGTTATTTATCATCTCCATCTCGTCCTAACTTATCTAAAGTATAGTGAAGATCCTAGAGTCAACGGTTATATAGACCCAAATTTTCCAAATCCCAATGGAAAGTCGGACGTCCCCATCATCATCTACGGCTACACGCCATCCTTCTCCCTTGCCGTCTTTGCAGCCATCTGGTTTCTTCTCATGCTGGCAATTCACCTGGCTCAGACTATCCGTTATCGAAGTTGGTGGTTTATTCCCTTCTTGGTCGGACTCTTATTCGAAATCGTTGGCTACATAGCGCGCTCGCTTTCAGCAAAGAAAGACCCCTATAATTTGATCTACTTCATACTCAATTATTTCTTCATTGTCACTGCGCCGGTCTTCCTAGCTGCTGGTATATATACCATTCTGTCAGCCCTCATCTCTCGACTGGGATCCAAGTATTCTCTCCTCTCGCCCAAAGTCATCTTATGGTTCTTTGTCCTGTCTGATGTTATATCGACAATCACGCAGGTCGCTGGCGCTGCCCTCATTGGTAGCCAGGAGTCGAAGCACAAGGATCCAACATTTGCCAATAATATCCTCCTTGGTGGTTTAGCCTACCAGGTATTCTCTATCGGGGTATTTATTATAGTGGCGGGAGGTTTCTTGGTACGTGCCAGACGGAAACTTCAACGGCGCAGTCTATCTGCTTTTGCTACCATCTTCGCTGCTGTAACCGCCTTGATATATCTGCGAACTCTCTTTCGGCTAGCAGAAACAGCTCAGGGACTGAATGGAGCTATACAGACACATGAGATTTACTTTGCCTTTTTGGAATTCGCGCCAGTGGCATTGGCGGTCCTCCTTTTCGCTGGATGGCATCCTGGAAGATGCTTAGGCGGTACCGTTCGGGCAATTGAGGTGGCTGATGAGGAAAGGCGTAATAGCTGGCGCAAACCTCTAACTCGGGTAGGTGGTTGAATATTTTCTTTCTCATACACATCATTGATCTATGCTTCATTCTTCAGAGTGTCAATATTTGGCGGCCTAGGGATTAAGCGGTAATTTAAACTGAGAATAGATTTAGAAAAATGCTGTATTATTCCAGACCTATTATTGTTTTTTTTTTCCAAAAAAAATATACACATCATGTATTGATAATGAATATCAGTAACCAACATCAGCTTCTCAATAACGTCAACTACACCGGGCTGAGGGGCGTCCATTGATAGCGGGGTCCCACACCCCACCAGAGCTCATACCAGCTGGAACCTTGATAAAAGCCAACTCAACTCCAAACCTCATCTCAGATCCTTCATATCGTACTGCTTCCATCTTCTGCTCAAAATCCTCACATTCTGCCCTCCATGCCGCCATTACCACAAGCCTCCAAACCCCTCCCCAGGATCATCACCTACTACCAAACGCACCATGACTCCGCTGGCAAACCCATCTCTGTTCTGCCACTCCTCACCCAGCCGGGCATCTCATTAACTCACGTCATCTTGGCCGCCATTCACCTCAACGACGATCCAAATCACATCACCCTCAACGACCACCCTCCTCATCACCCACGCTTCGAAACCCTATGGGCTGAACTCCGAATCCTCCAAGCCTCCGGGGTAAAAGTCCTGGGCATGCTTGGCGGTGCTGCCAAAGGGTCATACACACGTCTAGATGGCTCCGATGAGCAGTTCGAAAGATACTACGTCCCCTTGCGCAACGTGATTCGTGCACGCGGTCTCGATGGCCTGGACCTTGATGTCGAAGAGACAATGTCTTTGGGTGGCGTCATCAAGCTCATTGACCGTCTAAGAAGCGACTTTGGTAAGGGCTTCATCATCACTCTAGCCCCCGTCGCCGCAGCCCTCCTTGACCACAGGAGTAACCTCAGCGGCTTTGACTACGAAGCACTGGAAGTCATGCGCGGCCATGAAATCGCATGGTACAACGCTCAGTTCTACTGTGGCTGGGGTGATATGAACAACCCCATCATGTATGAAATGATCCTCCGTAAGGGTTGGCCTGCTGAAAAGGTAGTGGTTGGCCTTGTTACGAATCCAGATAATGGTAGTGGTTTTGTGATTTGGGAATTTCTCTCAGCTGTATTGACTTTACTCCGGGGGCGTCATGAGCGCTTCGGGGGGGTGATGGGATGGGAATACTTCAACAGCCTTCCTGGGGGAAAAGAGAGGCCATGGGAATGGGCGAGGCAGATGACATCTGTTTTAAGAAATGATGTCTCCCTACCAAGCAATGAGCCTCCGCCGATCAACGAAGCAACAAAGCCCGTGCTTGAGGCAGACCCTGATACTCCCAACGGTAAACCAGTTCAGGTCCCTATCCAATTCGATTACTATTCAGATGGCTCAAATGAATGAAGAGGAAGAAGGGGATAGAGATGTACATACTCACATGGCTCGCATTTAATGAAGCAAAGATTTAGCACACAGAATCGTGCACGCCAGATAGTTGGTCGACACGCGTAATTATCGCAGCTCAGAGGGATGACCAAGGAGACAGAGGAGGTGCACAAAATGAGTTTTATTAGAGCAGCATACATACATCTATAGCATTGAGCAAGTAGTGTAAAGATGACTCTTAATCCTCCTCAGTCGTTTGGATAGATAATGGCAACACTCTAAGTCATAGTACCATGTCGATACATACAGATACCGAAGACTACAAAAAGAGAGGAAAATGCAGTAGATACTTGTTAGGCGCAAGCCATCCAAGGGCTGCATTGAGCTTCGATGGTGAAATTGTTGTACACCGGATAGCTGCCCTGGACTGCTGAAATGATGGGGTTGAAGAAGTCAGAGTTGAACCGGGCCGTTTCGCATGCCGAGCATGGGCCGCTAAGGAAGCCATCATACTTGGTAGTGTATGACAGGTAGCCGACGACATTCCGGGTTGATAAGTCTGTGGCCCTGATGGTGAAAGTCTCGGGCATGACGACCCAGCTGGGGGCGGTGACATTGGTTCCATTGATGCCGGGGATGACGGGGTTCTGGTTGAACCACAAACTCTTCAGGCCAACATCGCGAAGGGCTTTAATGAGAAGGAGTGTCATGTGGGTGTCATCGTCGACCTTCACGCCCGCACACTCAACATTAATTGTATAGCCCTGCCCCTTGATGGGGCCGCCAACACAGTTACCAGTGGTTTGATCCCAGACAAAGTTATTGATGAATGCTCCCCAGCTATTTTGCCAGTTGATGAAACGAGGGCTGACAGTAGAATAAACAGCGAGCTGGCCCTTATGAGGAGTGGAAGTTGGCTCAGGCCGATTACTGTTGCTTGGAGTAGGGACCGCCGTGTGTGGCGGCTCAGAGAAGAATGTAGTGGAAGGGGCCGCAGACGACGTAGTCAGGGTTGAGGTCTGGGAGCCCATGTCTGCAGGGCGAGGAGGTGGGTGGTTGTCCCGGTTGCAAACAAATGCACTCCAGCAAATTGCATCATGGTTAACAGTTTTGTTGATGGCAGCGCTGACAGGGCGGCCACGGTAAGCCCAACAGTTGAGAATTTGGCCGCCTTCCTTGGTGGTAACAGCACTTCCAGCCTTGAAGCCATCAGGAGTACCATCTTCGATATACGCGGTCCAGACATCGCCGTTAGGCATGGTGGCAGTCGCACCCGCGGGGACCCAGGGATACCAGCCTTCTTTGAAAGGGATCTCAACAGCCATATCGGGAGCCTCAGGATATTTATAGGCGGAGCTGGGCCAAGTGATATCCTGGTACCAGTTCATCTGGCGAGAGGTGGACCACTCCGAATGTTCAGGGTTGTCTCCAATTCCACAATCGCAGAGGATGAGGTCCTCATTGCGGAACTGTTGAGCTTGGACAGCTTTGAGAAGGCTGATAGCGCTGATAATGCTAGCAGCGAACTTGAAGATGGCCATTGCCGATAGGTTGTCAGGACGAGTGAACAGTGAATGAAGAAGTTTGGAGAAGATGAGTTCAAAGTGCTGGATTAGACGAGCGGTTGAGGGATATGGGATCTGGAAAATGGTGGTTGGGTTTGAAAAGAAGGTAGAAGACGAAATGCGGCGAGAAAAATAAAGAAGTAGAAGATCCAAGACTACATACAGGTTGTAGTGAAAAAGGTTGCTTGACCGCCATATTTCGTAATAACGTCATGAGGGAATTGCCTTGAGAAAGCATCGCTGGCCATCAGGGCAAGAGACACGTTGAGCAGGTCCTCGGTATAGGAAGAAAGAGCGTTTTGAAGTAACAAAAATCGGGCCTGTGACGTAGAACCTGAGCTTTCAGCTGCTCAATTTAGCAGGTGAAGACATATTGGTGCTTTCCAAAGCTTCATCCCTCTGTGTTGAGGCGGTCAGAAATGCTATCAACGAGGAAGGAAGCAGCCGAGCTCGAGGTCAGTTCACCGCCATGGTATGATGGCAGTAGTCGAAAGGAAGCGACTTTGCGCTTAGCTACTGCATCAAATCGAAAATTTATCCTATCAAATCGGACCTGTGAGTTATAAGATACGCATGGGAAAGCTGGAGTAGACCTGCAGAAGAGAGATTGGGGGAATCATGAGGAGCTTCGCGTTTTGCATTGGTAGTATCTTGATTCTGGGCTCAAGATGCAATTACCAAGCATTCTACTTCTTCAGAGTTTCCGTGGTTCTTGAGTGCGCGCAGTTGCATCCAATGATTCATTTATAGTACTTGTCATAGCCCTCTAGCAGTACATGGTAATGGTTACGAGAGATCTTGGCTTGAAACTGTAAAAGTGACCATCAGTGTGGCTACTCTTATTGAAGAAAGTCGGCCTGATATTACTATAACATCTATATACAGGCTTTCTTAAGCATCAGCTTTCGTTACCTCTTGAGTCTACTTTACAAGGCTGCATATTTATTTCTCCAGGTATTTCAATGAACAACGTGCTGATAGGTGCCCGCAGCTTAGTCGTGGGAGAAGATGCAAAAACCCAACCAAAAGCGGCCTCCCGTGAATATGAGTAAGCGAGGCTTGGATATTCCCAAATCTCGTGATACGAGGCAACACAAGATCGGACAATCTGTTATATGGAACACAAATGCTATCCTCTATTTTTATCGCAACCTTCGTCGCTGGCATAATGACCAGATGTTCCGATACCGCGCGCCTAAGCTACAAACTGCGATATCCCTTGGCAGCTTTCACCGCTGCCAGCGAATACGAGTGGTACGTCTTACCAAACCTTCACCGTAATATCGATAAACGCTACGTTGCATATTTTGCAGCCTGCATTGGGGCTTAGAGAGGTTCGCGCGCAATGGGGTTCAATATCTCGCGGTGCGCTCATGATTATCGAACGGATTTGCCGCGACCTGCATCGTCAGCAACGGTGATTGGTTGATAGTCTCCGCCATGACCCCCGGCACCTCTGGGCGAATCGGTCCAGAAGCGCCAGGAGTCCCAGTCATGTTTCTCGTTTCAGGTTCGGATAGCGAACCAAAGTGAAGCTCTTCATGTATGATGACCTGGGCAAACATTGGGGCAAACGGCAAAGCCCAACCAGACCGTTCAGGGGCTGCGCAAAAGGTTGAGGGGCGACTTTTTATGCGTCGATATCGTTCTGACATGGTTTCATCTCGAGTCATCTATATAAACCATTCCATCTGTAAAAGAAGTTTAATTTTCATCATAGCATCCACCAGCCGAGTAGATCTCGAGCATCCAACAAACTACTGATAATTAAAGCCTTTGATACCGATTCCCGATTTCTTTTGCCTAATCCCGACACATCATCACTATTTCACACAAACAGAATGGCGCAAAGACTCCTTGCTTGCTATCAATGGATCAAGACCGCTGGCGGCAGAAGTCATCTATACATTAAAATCGGCAACAGAGGCACGCCATACAAGAAGATTGCGCGAGAGCCGACTCTGGCCAAAAACCAGGACATGTACAACGACAATGTCCCGCTGCTTGACTAAATATAGCTGAAGCACGCCTCAAATTTTGTATGTCACTCAGAGTTTGTCCGCAACACAGCTGAGCGCATCTAACCAGAGGTTCAGATAGATAGATGATAAAGCGACTACGACGATATTATGACAACCACGATTTATATACGGAATATCGGGAAAGTGTTGGCTCGGGCGTTTTTTGTTAAACAGGGATAAGGGGTGTTGCACTATGGATGGGCTAGGCTAAAGCATAAAGGTGATACTGCTGGACACATCAACCTATGGAATTTAAAGGCGTTTTCTGGGGTAACGAGGGGAAATATAACGGTCAGGATTCACGTCGCGGCTTAAGATTGAGCATTTTTACAGTTACCTAGAAATTCACGAGTGCCATCTCCTAAGAGGGGGAGACATGATTCAGTCAAAATGCTTTTGCTCTTCTGCGGGCGCTACCAAAGTATTACAGCCCCACCACAGTATCGAATGTCCACAATAAGGCAGCCGACGATTTGAGCTGCTTATCATCACCTAAAACTTCCCTCTCGCAAACTGTTCTCTTCACAAGAATCGCCTTCATCAATCATGTCTCGCACTCGTATACCCTTCAATTGGCGCCCGACGCTGCGAACACGCCCTCCTACGCTCCACTTGCGCTCCTCAATCAGGGCGCAGTCTACCGAGGCGAGCGGCATATCGCGCCTTGATCGCCTAACGTCTAAGCTCCCAAAACGCCTGCAAAAATACACAAACGGCCTACGCAACGCCCCTGTTTCGCATGTCGTTTCGTTCATGATACTGCACGAGATCACAGCGGTTGTGCCTTTATTTGGGCTGTTTGCCTTGTTTCACTATACCAATTACGTGCCAATATCCTATATGACGGAGCACTTTGGAGAGTACGTGCAGGGGGGAGTAGAGAAGTTTGAGAAGTATTTCAAGCGCAAGGGCTGGTTTGGCTTTGGGCAGGAGGACAGCAGCGGGCCTGCGCAACCTGGGACCACGGCCCATAATGCGCCTGTGGAGGATGCTATGCAGCGATGGCATAATGGAGAGCAAAAGTACAAGATTCTTGTCGAAGTCGCCTTGGCATATGCCATAACGAAGGCCCTTCTGCCTGTTCGAATTATTGGTAGTGTTTGGGCTACGCCATGGTTCGCCAACATACTAGTCAGAGTCAAGTCTTCACTAGCCCGAAAGCCGTAAGAAAAGCAAAAGGAACAAAACAGAGAAACAACATTCAGCATGTCTTTTTTTTATTTATTTTCTACCCTGTTGCAACCTATACAATGGCATGAGGACTGGCAGAGCTTTACAGCTGCTTCAGAGCTTCATGGCAAAGACCGCTTATGGCTTCTCGTAGATCCAGTCGAACTGGGCAGCCTTGTAGGAAACGGCCTCACCCTCCTTGAACCAGAGAGCAATCTCCTTCTGGGCGTTCTCGACGGAGTCGGAACCGTGGCAGACGTTGCGGCCGACATCGATGGCGTAGTCGCCACGGATGGTGCCAGGGGCAGAGGCAAGAGGGTTGGTGGCACCGAGGATGGCTGGAGAGATGTGTTAGTTGAATGGGCCAGTGTGTAGGGCGTTGGGCAAACATACTACGGCCGGTCTTGACGGCATCACGACCCTCCCAGATCATGGCGCAGATGGGGCCAGAGTTCATGTCTATTGGGAGAGAGAGAAAAGTCAGTTTTAAAGTTTGTCTGGCCAGAAAGTTGCTGCGTCCTTACACTCAATGAGACCGTTGAAGAAAGGCTTGCCCTTGAGGTCAGCATCTGGAGAATAGTTAGTATAGGACTTCTTGGCTGGAAAATAGTTGATAGTACGGACAGTGAGCCTCAAGGTGCTCCTTGCCGGGGGTGGTGAGCTTGATGGCAACGAGCTTGAAGCTGTTGGAAAGACCTTGTCAATTTTTGTATCATCGCACGGGGTTTGATCGAAATTTCTTACCCTCGGCTCTCGAAGCGGCTGAGGATGGGGCCGATCAGGCCACGCTGTAGCGCAGTTAGAACAAGGAACTGCAGTAATGAGGGCAGTAGCATTTGGTGAGACTCACCTGAACACCATCAGGCTTGATGGCAATGAAGCTATCAAATGCGTTAGACTCCCGCAAAAATCTCCAGGCGATGGAGGGGTAGATGGCGGGGTATATCTCACGTCTGCTCGGTGGAAGCCATTGCGACTGCTTTTGGGGTAGATGAAGGAGGGGTATATTGTACTGCTTGGACTGGCGGAACGGGTTGAAGTGAACAGGATTGTTGGACTTGAGAAGAAGAAGAAAAGAGAAAGTAAATGGCGGCGAGAAGTAGCGGGACGAAGAAAATTGGTGGGGGGAGGGTTACCGTAGTCCACCTCAGTAGCGGGTTGTGTCGCTGTTGTTTTTTTGGCTGCGGGATCCTCTCCTGAGTGGACTTTGGGCCTGAAGCGGGGTCCTCGTGGTGGGGTTCAGGCATGATGATTTGCTGGTATTGGGAGCAAAAAGAACAGTTGGCTGTTGTACAGTGCGATGGTTGGGATGAATTCTTTTCAGCACAGGAATATACCTTGATGGCAGCCATGTTAGTTAAGATGCTTAGAAAGCCCATGGTGCAGAAGTCTTTGACCTTTATGGGATGGGAACTCAGAATACATACGATAGGGAGAGCAAGACCAGAAAGTAGTCACTCGCAAGCCTGGGGAAAGCCAAGAAAGCAGTGGTATCCAACACTTAGCAGATGATACAGCTGTTCGCAATTGTTATCGAGTCAAGGTTCCTAATAGGGGAGTGAAGGCTTCGCTCATCTCGACGTACAGTGTCAATCTAGCAATTGACTTTCTGCGTTAACAGAATTAATGTGGAATAAGTAAATATGAAATCGCATTATTGAATATAGTGCATCTAAAGAGGCCTACCCCTCCAGCTTGGGCGGTCGGGCTTGGTGCGGAACGTGTCTAATTTTAAGCCGGATAGCAGTCTATGCCCAATTGAGAGCTGTCGAGGAGGTCAAAACGGACAGCTTGACCTCGACTCCACGTTTCCCAATCCTAACGGTGTCAGACTTACCGCTGGAAGGGATTCTATCATCAAAATCATCCCATAGCCTCAGCCGATTGTCTGAATGAGGCTGTGTATTACTGATCCTTTTTGTGAACCAATGTGGCTTGTCGTTGCCTGCATTTGAATAGCGATCTTTGCACCACACAGCCCGTTTGTTTACCTTCCCAACCTCGCCCTCGTCATGAGGTCGACGATGGGGCTGTCCTGGAAGTGGACAGCACTCTTCAGTCTTCTTAGTGCATTCTCATGCCTAATTGGGCCATCCTGTATGGAATATGCACAATGTGACTTTGAAAGCCTAGTAGCTAACAGTTGGACATTTAGTGGCTGTCAAGGAACATGATTTCAAAAAGTGCGATCAGGCCGGCTTTTGCAAGCGAAACCGTGCCTATGCGGATACTGCGGCTTCCCAGAGTTCGACATGGGTTTCTCCCTATCAAGTTGTCGTCGACTCACCTTCTCTGAAAGACGGTCAGCTCCAAGCTGTGATTCTCAAAACGATCAATGCCAAGGGCGATACGGTCCGACTGCCTGTCACAATCTCGTTCCTCCAATCTGGCGTTGCTCGCGTCACCATTGATGAGGAGAGACGGCAAAATAAGGATATTGAATTGAGACACAACAGCATTGCGAGAAAGGAACGCTACAATGAAGCCGCGAAATGGGCTATAGTTGGCGGTCTGGAGCCGGATCAAAAGGCTGAAATTGTCCATCAAGATAACTCTCAGATCAATGTCAAGTACGGTCCTGAGGCCAATTTTGAGGCCGTGATCAGACTCTCGCCCTTTGGAATTGATTTCCGGAGAGACGGAGACTCTCAGATCAAGTTCAACGAACGTGGTCTGTTCAACTTTGAGCACTGGAGACCAAAGATCGAAAGACCAGAGGGACAAGAGAACACCGAGGAGGATGAAAGCACCTGGTGGGATGAATCCTTTAATGGAAATACGGATACCAAGCCTCGTGGTCCCGAAAGCGTGGCTTTGGACATTTCGTTCCACGGGTACGAGCATGTCTACGGTATCCCCGAACACACCGGACCTTTGTCTCTCAAGGAAACCCGAGGCGGTGATGGTAATTATGCGGAACCATATCGCATGTACAATGCCGACGTCTTTGAGTATATTCTCGACAGCCCCATGACTCTCTACGGATCGATTCCTTTCATGCAGGCTCATCGGAAAGATTCCTCCGTTGGCCTCTTGTGGCTCAATGCTGCTGATACTTGGGTTGATATCATCAAAACCAAGGGCGACAGCAACCCTCTGAACCTGAACTCCGGTGCTCCGACTAACACTCAAACGCACTGGATTTCTGAGAGCGGTATCTTTGATGCCTTCGTCTTTTTGGGCCCCACCCCACAAGATATCACCAAGAAGTATACTGAGCTGACCGGAACCACCGCCATGCCTCAAGAATTTGCTCTCGGCTATCACCAGTGCCGATGGAACTATATATCTGATGACGACGTCAAGGACGTTGACAGGAGATTTGACAAGGCGAAGATTCCGTACGATGTCATCTGGTTGGATATTGAGTACACTGATGAAATAAAGTACTTTACATGGGATCCTCATTCGTTCACTGACCCCTTTGGCATGGGTAAGCAACTTGATAGCCATGGCAGAAAACTTGTGGTCATTATCGATCCGCATATCAAGAGGGTTGATAACTACCCGATCAACGAGCAACTCCAGTCTCTAGACCTCGCGATCCACGACAAGGACGGCAAAATCTACGAAGGCCACTGTTGGCCGGGTCTCTCAAATTGGATTGATTGCTTCAATCCTAAGGCTCGTGAATGGTGGAAGACTCTATACAAGTATGATCAGTTCAAAGGAACCATGGAAAACACCTTTATCTGGAACGATATGAACGAGCCTTCGGTCTTTGACGGACCAGAGACTACGATGCCCAGGGACAACCTCCATTATGATAACTGGGAGCATCGAGACGTCCACAACTTGAACGGAATGACCTATCACCACTCTACCTTTGAGGCACTTAAAAGCCGTAAGAAGGGAGAACTTCGCCGCCCTTTTGTTCTAACCCGAGCTTTCTTCGCTGGCTCTCAGCGATTCGGTGCCATGTGGACGGGTGATAACCTGGCAGACTGGGGCCACCTTCAGACTTCTATCACTATGCTCCTGAACCAAGGTATTTCCGGTTTCCCATTCTCTGGAGCCGATGTCGCCGGCTTTTTTGGAGATCCCGAAAAAGAGTTGATTACTCGCTGGTACCAGACAGCTGCGTTCTATCCGTTCTTCCGAGCTCATGCTCACATTGACTCTCGTCGCCGCGAGCCCTATCTGCTCGGCGATCCATACACTGCCATCGCTACGGCAGCGCTGCGATTGCGATATTCTCTCCTCCCCTCATGGTATACGACGTTTTTCTACGCAAATCGGGATGGAAGTCCTATCCTGCGACCCATGTTTTGGACACATCCTTCTTCGGAGGGAGGCTTGGCAATCGATGACCAATTCTTCCTGGGATCTACTGGTTTGCTCGTCAAGCCGGTGGCAGAGAAAGACAAGTATTCCGCCGATATATGGATCCCTGATGACGAGATTTATTACGAATACACCACATACAACGTTGTGAAGACGCAGCAGGGCAAGCGTGTCACTCTTGACGCTCCAATTGATCGGATCCCGATACTGATCCGAGGAGGCCACGTAATCACCCGCCGTGATATCCCCCGTCGCTCGAGCACTCTGATGCGTTTTGACGACTACACTCTAGTCATCTCCGTCTCCAAGAACGGTGAGGCCGAAGGAGAGCTCTATGTCGATGATGGCGATAGCTACGACTATCAAGATGGCCAATACATCTACCGCAAGTTCAGCCTGAAGGACGACGTCCTTACTTCAACCGATGTTGAAGGCCGAGATACGCGAAAGATTAAGCCTGGAAAGTGGCTCAAGGCCATGCAGGACGTCCACGTAGCCAAGATTATTGTTGTCGGTGCTCCCGCTTCGTGGAACCGAGCAGAGATCCAAATTGAATCAGAAGGACGCACCTGGTCTGCCAAGGTGGACTACCACGCTGCCGAGAAGGACAGAGCCGCATTCGCAACCGTAACCCACGTTGGCGCACGTGTTGGAGAGGACTGGAGCATTAAGTTGGCTTAGATGAGTGAGCTGCGGAGCTTTTTTACAATGTCGAGATAGATAGAAAACTGAATGGTCATTGGGGATAAAATGCGGAGGTGTTTTTTGATTGGAAGATGTCTATATGTCTGGACCAAGTATTGCATGATGATTGATGTAGAATAGGGTGTAGATGAAATTGAAGAAAGCGTTGAGCGCTGTCGTACAGAGTATTGCAAGACTCAATGTGACGTCTCGAATTTCCCTATGCCAGAAGCGTCTTGAAAGATTGTCTTCGTTGGTGCGAGTTTATTAGAACAACTTCTGCCATTCACTCATTGGCTGTCTAACAGAGAGGCTTTGTAAAGGCCTGGATAAGCTTAATTATTGGTCTCCCGGGGATTAATGTACAGTTTGACGCCCCAATATTTGGTTGAATTAGGAGAGCAGGCTCATATGAGAAGCCAGCATGAGCAGCTGTGCGGCGGTACCAGGTACTGTCCTCCTTTGCTAAAGGGCCGTCCTTCGGAATTTACGATGATCCGTGGGCGAGCAAACTCTTACGTTTTACACGACGACAATGCAATGAGCGACTGTCACAAACAACATCTCCCGTAATATTCAGGTCATCATACTTGGAGAGCACTCTCGACATCGACTTCTCATCCTCGAATACGAATGCCGGGTAAGCGGATCCGCCAATAGGACAGTGTTCATCAAGGCAGCAGCATTGAGAGGGGAATCTTCACCCGAGCTCCGTCCAACACAAGCCCCATTCGCAAATGAACAATTGCGTTAGTTACGGCGCCTGGGGCGCATCTTTGCTCCAAAAAGGCCAGAATATCGGAAGACGAGAAGACGCGGTGTGCCTCTGCGGCGCTCCTCCGGATACACGGCAAGATCCTTGGCATCTGATTCGATCCACCTCCTGTGGCTTTGGTCGATGAGCCCCGCTAAAGATCCATGGAGGGACCCTTTTTCTGCCTCAAATGCTCGAGCGTTTCATCCAGAAGCTGGCCCTGACCCAGCTTTCTCCAGCGAGCAAGCTTTCTCAGCCACTATACATGCAGCAACTGACATGGTCTTGGAGCTAATCGGCAGTCGTTTCCCGACTAGCCAACCACTCTCGTCACCGGGGTCCAGGGGCGGATTAGATTGGTTTACAGTGAAACCCGGATCACAATTCACGCAGCATATACGGATGCACTTTACAGCGCCGGATGCATACTACTACATGATCACGCTTACAAGCCCCTCCCCCTCACTTAGTTAAACTCGCTTGAGGTGGGAAGCAGTCAGAGCTTGGGAGTTGCGAGACAGGTGCAGCAGACAGCACCAAATCTCACCGACTAACGGATGCACGAAAAGCTTATGGAAGAGCTCGTGGAGGGGTTCTCACAGACCCCGCATCAAGACACGCGGCTTGGGCAAGACGGTTTGTTTTAATTATACTGTCAATTTTTTTTGTTTGTTTTCTATCTGACTGTAGTATTTACCATCGGTCTCCGTACTGGTTGCTGAGCTGAGCCTCAGCCTGCTCCTGAGCGTGGCGCTT
This sequence comes from Trichoderma brevicompactum, assembly GCA_003012085.1. Taxonomy (NCBI): domain Eukaryota; kingdom Fungi; phylum Ascomycota; class Sordariomycetes; order Hypocreales; family Hypocreaceae; genus Trichoderma; species Trichoderma brevicompactum. Next base: position 27,068 of record PXNZ01000024.1, read on the forward strand.
AGCACGCTCACGGTCAATGAAGTCAAGGCCCTTGGTCTCAACCTCACGGTCGACGAAGAAGCCAATGGCACCGGCGAGGATCTCCTTGGCCTTGGCGTGCTCGTCGGGGTGGCCTAAGAAGTTCAAGTTAGGCGACGAACGTTTGATGCTCGAGTTCACAAAGGGTTATTCTCACCGTTCTCGGCAATGTGGTCCTCGTAGGCCTTGGCAGCCTCGTAAGCAGCGGCACCGCCGATGAGCTCGTGAGACCACTTGGCTTCGTGAGGTCGCTGAGTGACCTCCTCGTAGGCCTGAGCCTGATCAGAGTTATCTGCAACACCAGTTAGACGAGGATCGAGCCGTGGGCAACTCTGGAGCTGTCATACCGTCGAACCAACCCATTGTGAAGTAGAAGAAGTTGTGTGGTATGTGGATTTGTTAAGAGGAGTGTTTGATTCAAGAAGAGAAGCAGAAAGACGATTTCAAGTGAGGGCGAGGCAGCTATTTATAAGCTTAGAGCTGCCACACCACGCAAGAGGGGCTTGAGGGGCCAGAGGCCTCGCAACTCTCTCGACATCCAATGATCTACGTGACGACCCCTTGCCCCTTTGCCATCCATCCAGCTACGCACCCGAGACTACTGCGTTGTTATTTTGGCAAGTTTCAATGGCGTAGCGGCGTGGACCAAGGGGCGTTGGTACGCTCCATTCGTGGACGCGCCGTCCAGCTTCCGCTCGTCTGATGAGGAGGACTCGCCAGAGCTCCAGAGCTATGATAACGCGATTGGTGGCTCTCAGCACATACGTAGTGTGGCAAATGGGTCCCTTTGGTCTCCGTCTCCACGCCCAGGAGCGGCCGGAAGCAGTGCGCCTTGCTTGGGGGCCTTGCTACGCACTGCAGTCTTGAATCGTGGAGAGGCGCCGGGCGCGGGCACCTTTGTGGCTCGGCGCATTGTCTGAAAGCCGCCCGGCTGTTCCCCTGATTTCATGGCCACGAAACGTCATATCCTGTCAACATGGAGCGTGGAGGGGCCGGGAGGACTGAGTTGAGGGGCAGAGGCGCCATCGTTTCTTACCCGAGGGATTGCATACTATTGGCATCGCCTCCCCTGTCTGGCCTTTCTATTGGGATCCTTGAACAGCTGAGAAGAGTCAAATGACTGGTCGCATACGAGCAGCGGTGCACCGCATTGATGATGCCAGAATGGTTTCTTGTTGAGTGGTTGGAGCTATGCCTACTCGAGCTCTCTCAAAGTCTTTCCCGGCCGCCCCGCCATTTCCGCCTCCGCCTCTCCCCCACTGCGTTTTGTTCCGCGACAGCCTGTTCGACGAAAGGACGGCGCCGCCGAAGCGCGAGAAATATCCGCCCTGACGCCAATTGAGTATATATACTGGTTCAATACTAGTAGTAGTACCTCCAAGTGGTAGAGACTTGATGCTAAATTCAGGTGCCTACAACAAGCACATTTTGTGCTTGAATAACGATATTCTCTTACTTGGTGTCATCATTATTCTATTAATAAGTGTTCCCAGGCTTCCGGAAGGCTTTTCATTCATCAATTGTACTCCGCATGTGCTTTCATGTTGCCCAATATCTTTGGTTGACTGAATGGCGTTATATTATCCACTCCATCCGCAGAGAAAGGTCAACATGGTATACTTGTTACATGAGAAGCTGCAAGTTGATGAAAACCTAGATTGATTACCTAGGTAGTCAACAATACATGTACTTCGTATAGAGTAACCCCCCACTTGTAACACCGCGTACTTGTACTATTATTAAAAAGATGAGTTTAACCCTATATTGCTTCCTCGCGAGTATGTGTATGAGTCTAAATCGAGGCAAGCCTCGACGCTAGGTGGCGCTCCCAGCTTGCTAGCAACTGGGGGAGAAGCATCGCTTAATGGATACTTTGCTGGACCGAACCCTCAGCCTACCTCGAAACAGTAGCGATATTACGTGGTAGATCTCTAGCTATCAATCTATCAATCAATAGTAGATGGGAGGCGGTGAGGTGATGCCTGCATCCTTGGGACATATGATTAACCTGATAAGCGGCTACTTGAGACTGGTGGCCTATCAAAGAGTTGCATTGCTTTACTTACTTTACATCTTGTCGTTCATGCTGCATTTTGCAACCTTGAGAGGGCTGCCTTACTCATGAGAGGAATAAATAGGGTATTCCGGCAAATAGCAGGTACGTACCTCCGACAGACCCCGGTACCGACTAAAGCCGGCCGGAGTCCTGCCGAAGCCACGCACCCACTTACAGAGGAGGGAAAAAAAAAATTGGATGATATAGGAAAGTGTGAAAATTTGCACACAAAAAAAGAATAACAACTGGACGAACGGGGAATCGAACCCCGGACCTTTCCCATGCGGTGAAGCAGCTCGTAGGTTGCTTGATGCTAAGGGAAAATTATACCACTAAACCATCCGCCCATTTGTGTTGTTGAAATGAGTTGTCATAGAATAGTATATACACCATGTGTGAGAGGTGAATCATTGCAGAAAGTTGTGAGAGGGAAGGATTTCTTTAGATGTATATTGACATCACGCTTGATTCTATTTATTATTGACATTACAATTGTTTGACACATCAATCACTGCCGATTGAATGTATGCTACCGGATACCCTCGGCAGTAAACATCCAATTCATGGGTTCAAATACTCCACCACTGTATGAAAACATGGCGTCCGATGCCTGTGAAATAAAGCGCCAAAATAGGTAAGCAAGGTGTTTCCAAGAGGTCATAGTGTGCATAAATAATGCGGCTTCGGGGGGGTTACATACCAAAAAGTCCCAGTATGGGCTCTGTGCTCGAATCCCTATGTCAACATCCTCCTCGGATTCCGCCACTTGATCCTGGCTTTGGCCGGCCTTTTCTTCCAATATCCTGAGACAAACCTCAACCGACTCTTCAGCTGCCTTGAGGAATAAGGCGGGGATTTCTTCGTGGTGTATGCCTTGCATGAGGGCTTCTATGTGGGCGACGATGACGCAGCTGACCATGTAGCCTTTGACGTTTGTCTCGCCAGCCTTGATGGAGCGGAGGCACCATTCCTTGGACTCTTTAATAACGCCGAGGAGATCTGCTCGGAAAGGCGAAGGCACGAGGCCTTGCTCTTCTCTGAGCTGGTTGTCGAGCTCGGCGGCAATGAGCAGGCTGGCTTGAATCGGGGCAATTCTGTAGAAACCGTGGCCGCAGCAGGCGAGCCGCGAGAGCAGGTCTTCCTGGGACCACGTGGGGGGATCTTGGTTGCGATGGGGGAACATGATGGTCGAGCAAGGGTAGACTGCAGACCACGTTTTGAGAGCGGCCTCGATGGCGAGTTTGCGGGACACGGCGTATTTTGTCTGCCGCTGGGCTGGGATGAGGTAGGGCGTGTGAAGGGCGGACATGTACCGCTGTATGATGAAATCCACGATGCGTAGGTCCAGTGCAGAAGGACCAGATGTTTCTGCGGACTGAGGAGATTGGAATCCACGGAGAGTCCGGCAAAGAGCCTTGTAAGCTGATCGTAATTCTGAATCCAGTTCCATCGTTCTCTCATATGTTCCACTTGAGGAGAGGTCATTTAAGAATTTCGATACTCTTAGCCGAGCGGGAAGCGTCTTTCGGAGAGCAATTGCGACTGATATGCCGGTGTATTCACTCTCGGGCTTCTGAACCGAGCCTTCAGTCATGAGCTGCTCATCGTCAAAGTTGCCTGGAGGCTCCGTGTCGAAATCGTCAAGACCAATGAGCGGAGGGCCACCCGAACTCAGGCTTGTGTTCAAGAGAATCTCGAGAATGGTATTCCAGAGCCTCCTGTGCATCTCGGTTGCGAAGAGGGATCGCTTTGGTAGATGATGCGGATCTCGGTGCAGGCCCATGTGGATAGCCCTCCTTACCAAATCACCCGCAGATACCCAGACCGAGTCACTGGCGACGGCGGCACCCTCTCGAGCCAGTAGTAGCAGGATGTGGGTTTGTATAAACTGAATGCCCAGCCGAGCCTTGAATTCTGGCTCTGATATCCAGGTTTGTGCTTCGAACACCCAGCGGACGGCTGAAGACCGCAGTGAGAAGTCTTCATCATAAGTTATTGAGCCAATGGCCAGCACCAACTTGAGATGAACGATGAATGCAATATCGGGACAGGCTCCAGGCACCCACAATTCTTCGTAATCCCTCCTAAAGGACGGTAAATGCAGGATTCTATGTATGCTCTCCGTTGTCTTGAGATAACAATCAATAAGCTTGTCGCAGATATGCTTTTCGGGAAGCTCCCTTGTGGGTATTGTTGGCCAGGCGGGACTTCTCTTGGCCTTAATGATCCTAGCCAAAGATTTACATCTGAGAAGCAGTGGAAAGACGTTGGATATACTCTCTAAAAGATGTATCTCATTCATGACAAACATGCCCTTGAACTATCCTTGGATGTTAGCAACATACCAACCCAGACGTTGGATTTAATCGGGGTTAAGTGAATTCCGCGCCTACCATTTGAAAGATGTTGATCCAATGGCTTTGGCCAAAGAACCGCGTCTTATGCGTGACACTCCGCACGAGAGCTGGATCTGCCGAGTCCGTCCAGTTATTCTCGCGGTGGAAGTGGATGGCTCCTCCAGTAAGGTGAGTTGCGCGCCCAAGAAAGTCCGAGTCGGAAATCATATCAGGAGACTGAGGTCGCTGCAGAGGATCTGACGCAGCTTGAGAAGGAGCATCACTGGAACGGCCAGCTCTGCTAATTTCAGACACGGCCAAGTTGAGGTTCGATTCATCTTGGCTTCTGGGTGTCAAGGGACTCATAAGATTATTTCGTATAGCCAGTGGTGCATTAGAAGCAGTATCTGGAGAAGCTCGAGCTGCTTGAGATTTAGAATCAAGAGAGAAAACGCTAATTTGACGATGCGCAGGCCGATCTCCCATGGGGTGATTCTCATAGACGCATGTCTCAGTCTTGGACCGGATGCAGTTGCCGCAGGGGCGTTGCCGGTTACATTTCAACTTGCGTTTCCTACATAACGCGCATGATCTACAATTTTTTCTTTTTTTTAATTCTCTGGTCAAGTAAACATGTTGAAAGTTAAGAAATAGGCTTACATGGCAGGTCTCCGTCGCCGCCGGTCGACTTCGACAACCACAGTTCTGGGAGGTTGATCCATGAGTTAACCGCGTTTTCAGAGCGCGACGGTAATGCGTGACCGAATTTGGCAATCGATAGGAATTATGAATAATCTAAAGACTTGAGATGCAGAAAAAGGAGATTGAAAGGTATGGAGTGACGATTCGTCACCCTATAGGCGCGGGAAATTTCCTAATGGCGCTAAACCCCGGGTCGGTCGGACTTTGAATCCTGCAGCACAAGCTCGTTAGGCTGCCGTTCGGACATGTTTTGAACGACTATTTCCTAATTTGGCAAAATGCCGACTTATACGTCGAACCAACAGATATCGACGGAGGCAAAAGTATTCAGCTCAATGGTCAGTTCCATCTCCGAGTTGTGGATTAAGGAGCCTGGAATTACGAAGCAACCCGAGCCCGAGTTGTTTCTCATGAGCTAGTATAATAAAATTCTGTTGGTATAAGAGACGAGTATTTCCTAGTTATCAATCTCGTCTCCATCCGAAATCGTAAAGTGCATCCTCAATCCCTGATATAAATAAAGGAATTTCTTTTTATCGAGATTGTAAGCCTGTTAACAATTTGACTCAAACATGTCTGCAACATCATCAGACGAGAAAACCTTGTCTCAACCAGAGAGGGACTTTGGCCTCGACCAAGAGGGACCCTCTTTGTCTGAGACCCATCTAGATCCGGCTCCTGATGGTGGTCTTCAAGCATGGCTTGTGGCCTTGGGAGCTGCCTCTGTCTTTTTCTGCTGTCTGGGCTTCTCCAACTCCTTTGGTACTTTTACGGAATACTACTTGACTCACCAACTGAGCGATCGATCCCCTGATGACATTGCCTGGATTGGTTCCCTGTCTGCATTTCTCCAGTTCTTCTCAGGAATGCTTGGGGGCCCTATGTTTGATCGCTATGGCCAAAAGGTATACATATATCTTCTACATGAGATATCTTGCTTAGAGAACGATTAATAAATATGGACGTTTCACAACTAACATGGTAGTAGATTGTCTACCCTGCGACCGTTGTCTACATCTTCGCTGTTATGATGCTGAGCCTTTGCAAAACTTACTGGCAAATCATGCTCGTACAGGGCGTTCTCATGGGCGTTGCTATGGGTTTCATACAGTTTCCAGCAATGGCAGCCGTGTCTCAATATTTCGACAAGAAAAGAGCTGCTGCTCTTGGCATCGCGATATCCGGCTCGTCTATCGGCGGCATCATCATGCCCATTGCCGTGTCGAACATGCTCAACAGCACCTCTCTAGGATATGGCTGGACCGTTAGAGTCATTGGGTTTCTCATGCTGCCATTCATGGCCTTTTCTGCCGCCGTCATCAGGGCCCGCCTGCCTCCACGAACAACAGCACTCTGGATGCCTTCGGCGTTTCATGATGTAAAATACGTCTGCCTCATCCTTTCCGCCTTTTTCGTCTTCGTCGGCATGTTTATGCCGATTATTTTCCTTCCAACATATGCCGTCTCAAGAGGCATGGGTGAAACGCTTGCTGGCTACCTCCCCGCCATCCTCAACGCCACCTCAACTTTTGGACGTATTATCCCAGGTATTCTGGCAGATAAATATGGGAGGCTGAACATGTATGCCATTGGATCCATCGTCACCAGCGTCGTCATTTTCTGCATGGACTCGGCAAAGGTCAATGCATCCATCATCGTGTATGCTGCTGTTTATGGCTTTACCTCTGGCACAATCATATCCGGAGCAACGGTGTCCATCACAGGTTGCACCGATGACCCACGCAATATCGGTACTTATACCGGCATGGGATTGGCCTTTGGATCTATTGGAGCATTGATCGGGCCTCCTATCGACGGTGCCTTTGTGAAGCACTATGGAGGATTCTTTGAGGCGACCATGTTTAGTGGCGCCATGTGCCTCGTTGGTGGGATCATCATCCTCATGGCCAAGTTTGCGTCTCCTCAGGGACTTTTCAGCAAATCCTGATCTGAATATGCAAGGCATGTCAAGTATATTATATTGTACAGGGATAAGAGATGTAGGAAGATGCAGCAAGACGGATAAAAACTCAGTCCACGAACTTCCAAAGGAGGAAAAATAATAAGAGGTCTGGCGTTTATATTGGAGGATACATAGATTGACTCTCTCTACTTTTAAAATCATCTAGATTGTTTATTTTCTTTCTTGTTTAATAGATATACACAAACTCATCATTCTCCCGATCCGTGAGATCTAAGAAAGCGTTTTGTCCAAGGTGATCCTCCTCCTCACTGACTCCCTCAGCATCGTGAAGTACACCATCTTCGCGATGCCTGGTTGTGTGATAGTGATCTTGCATGGAGCGATCAACGACCTGCGCCTCCTTTCCGTTACGCACTCGCTTTTTGGCTTGCATCTTGTTGAGAACAATAAGAAGAGCCCACTGGATCAAAATCACTCCAATCAGCGCGGAAAATACGCCCAAACATGAACGCAAGCCAGGTTTATAAGTAGGAGCATCTCTGTCGTCAAATAAGATGGGGCCGATAATGTTGCCGACGGAGCTAGCCCCGTTGTATACGCTCATGATCATTGACTTTTTAGTTGTTCCAGCGGTATTGCCGACGATCCAGGAGACGATGAGAGGGTTGCCTGCGTAGATGAAGGCCAGGAGATAGTACCCAGCAAGTAGAGCCCCCTGACTCGATTTGTCTCTGGGAACACAGTAGAGAACGACCAGGCCGGCGAGAACTGGTAACATGAAGGTGGCTAGTATGACTCCTTTCAACTTTGCTTTTTGGGCTAGAAAGCTAGCGAGGAGGATGAGAATTATTTGGAGGGCACCGAATGGCATGTTGAGCAGACTGCTCTTGTACTTGTCAAAGCCGAGGCCGCTGATGATGAGGGGACCAAATGTGTTGGTAACACTTGCTCCTACGTTGAGTAACAGCGTCATTCCAAACCAGAGATATGTTTTGGGCTCTAGAGCGGCTTCGAGGACATGCTTCCATTTGAATTCTCGACTACCAACACCTGTCTGGTTAGCACGGAGCCGTTCGATTGCCTTTGGCTTCTCCTCTTCAGTCAAGAATCGCGCAGAAATGATGTCGTTGTCCAGTTTCCAGTAGATGAATGGGACAGAGATGATTGTAAGAAGACCGACAAAGAGAAAGATGCTGGATCGAGCTTGCATTAGTCAAGATCAGTATTACGAATGTTAATAAGTAATACTTACATCTGCCACTCTTTCAAGACCGGAGATTGAATGCGCCCCAATCCATACGAGATAGCGGCGGCGATGATGGTGGCGGCGCCATTTGTTCCATACCATGCTGCCACGCGGATCGGCTGCTCAGCTCGTCGATACCACTGGCTAGTGATGACGCTGAACAGAGGCAAACAGCCGCCCTCAAACAAGCCAAGGAAGAAACGAGCCGCCATGAGGTCCGAGAAGCTGTGACACGCGGCCATGCTGGTTTGGGCGATGCCCCATCCAAGGCAGAGGACCGGCATCAAGATGCGATGCGGCACCTTGACGATGAGGACGGATGAGAAGGGCTGCCACACCAGCTGGGCGATGGGCGCAATCGACCCGATAAGAGAGTATTGCCCGCCATTGAGATGCGTGTCTTCTTTGAGGCCGTACGTCGCGCCATATCCCAGAACTGACTTGTCGAGGATCTGGAGGAAGTAAACCCAGACCAGGATCACCAGGATGACTCTGTCGGTTTTCCGCAGGATACGACGGTTTTCTTCTTCGGAAACGTCGATTTTCTGATTGCCAATGATGGCCAGCGCGCGGTCCGCGCCTTTGCTGCTGGTTTGGACAGCCTGTTGAGATGTTCCGGGCGGTTCATAATGTTCTGAGTGTTGCACCTCCTCTGGTTGTTTGCTGTCGGGGGGATCCATTGTTTTCGTTTAACTCTATTTTTAACACTAAAGGGAGAAGGCCGGACAACAGAAAGAGAGAGAGAGAAGGAAAGATGACACTAGAAATGGCTGAAAAATGGGAAACGGAAAACGCTAGAAAAGCCTTGTGATGGCGACCATGTCTAACTTGGAAATACGAGGCCGACGAGGTTCACACTCAACCTTTTAATACAGATTGTCCGGACTTAGCCATCGGCTCATCTGCCCTTAGCCGTCGGCAATGGAGCACAGGCTTCTAGTCTCACGCCATCCACTAAAGATTGCCCAAAATGACAAAGTTTCGGGGCATTTAGCTGCACCCCGCGTTCTGAAGAAGGCCTGGGGCACCGCTAGAAGGGAGCTTATCTCGTAAGTCAAGGGAGGCCAAGACGCGATTCCCATGTCTGGGTTCGTTTCACCGCCCAGATTGATTACTTGACATCGGCTATAGAAACTCTAATTAGCTGTAGCCGTAGCCGTGAATCGAGGTGAGGCATCTCCGAATGAATAATAATACCATAGCCGATGTCAGAGATGTTGCTCGTTTCTGCCTTGTACTAGATTGATCATGACAGCCGCTCAAACAAAGCATGCAGCCATCTCAACAATTGCTGTCCGGAGAGATGGATGGGGAAATGGCATCATTACCCCCAACCTCTTAGGCCCCCCAAACGCCGACTAACATGTAGATTAGCCGATTCTGTGCGCCCTTTTGGAAGTGATAGCCTGCGTTTGATGAGAAAAAGGCCACTCAGAGAGCACCGCTTGTGACGCGTGCAGCCTTAGTTGGAATTGCCGGGAGCCTAAAGCGACGTGACAAGGGGTATGATTTGTTAAGAATGCGGAGGAGGTGCCCTGACCCCCAAAAAATCAAAGAGGGGATCAAGAGGAGACGCAACAGGTGCGTCAGAGATGCGCGTAAAGTGAAGGTGAGATTTTACTTTGATGGGGATTTCAGGTTTCATGCGTCAATTTAGTTGTTACGTGATTGGCTATGGTTAATGTTGGACAATATATATATATAGATTTGCATATCGTAATATTACTACTTGAGAAACTTTGAGCTGGGAGTGTTAAAGCAGACGGGTGGAAAGATACATTGGCCATATAAGCTTGTATATATCACCACATGTCCACATGCGAAATTGAATCCATTCATCTATTTACATACATCGATTCATTCTTGGAAAATTGGAAAGGATGCAACCATCAAAACTGCCTGAAGTATCTTTTTTCTCTCTCGAATGGATTCGGGAGAAGAGGCAACTGCGTCTCAGAGTGGATCAAAGTCCGACGCTCGAGTCGCTTCTTTGGCGGCCAACGAAGAGCCCCTCAACGAAGAATCATTTGACGACATCGTTACAACAAAGAATCTCACAGCGACGGGGAGAGCATTGGCTGCGCAGCCCCTGATTTCAAATGCTCCAATACAGCTTCCGCCCTGATACCCAACCTGCCCGTAGCATTTCGCGTGAAGAAATCTTTCGTCTCGCCGCTTGGAGAGCTGGCAAGATCAATGAGGAATACCACACCTTAACCAAGATTCTTGAACGCCACGAGGCTGACATTCAAAACCAATGGAGTGAGAAAAATCGTGCCCAGAGACGGGATGTCTTGCTCAAAGCATGGCCCGTAATGCCCACCAGACGTCGCCCCGATCTCCAAGCCCTGAAACAGGACGAGGCTATAAAAACCTCGGGCGATGGAACCAAATTTGAAATTAATTATAAATTTCCGCATCTTAACAAGGAGGATCTCCTGAGAGGCAGTAATTTCCTGTCGTTTCTGAAAGCTCGCGGCCGTAACCACCCTTCTGTCTTCGCCCACTCTGACTACGAATCCATGCGCATTGGCATTCATTCGAAAAACATTGGCGTTTTAAAATTGGATAAATATGCAATGATTCTCAGCAAAGTGGGAAATGAATCAGCATACGGCCGAATTCTGGCCCTTGACAATTACGGTTCTCGTAATGTTGATGGCGTAGCCTAACAGGATGGATATGAGCCCGGCCATGGCCTTCTCGTCTTAGAGGTATAGCTTTGGGTCTTGATTTTTCTGCTGCGATGCTGTTACCAAATTCTACACAATATCCCACCAGATGTTATGGTGTCTGAACGTTATCCGATTCTACAGGAGTCTTCGTTAAAGGTTGATGTCGAGAGTCGTGGCTTTAAATCTAGGGCTAACATGGAAGCTGAGCTCCTTACCGAGTGCCAGCAAAGCTTGATTTCTGCCGTGTTGAAGCCTTGCTTGGGGCTCAAATATCCTATATCGAAGATCACATTTGGAGCCTCAGAGAAGACCCTTCTTACTTCATTCGATGCTTCACGGAATACACCGACCATCAAGTGGACATGGAGCATGATTCCATGGGAAGATCACTCCCTCCTTCCGATCCGTCAGCAAGGCACTCACTGCGAGCCTCAGTGACTTGGGAAATGCTTCTGGAGGCTCATTTGAACCTCGAATCTTTCTCAGAGTTGCTCCGGCAAGCTCAGGATTTGCAATTACTGCAGAGGAAATGCGCTGATTCTCAGGAGCATTCAAGCAAGCTTGCGGAAGGCCTCTGCATGTTTAGCATACATCTTATACAAGCCGTCCGAATATCCTTGGACAGTCCCCAGGAGCTGTTCGAAAGTTCTCCTCCCATGCAAAATTATTACATTCGCCAATTGCCCGCACCTGATGCTATGTTGCTGAATAACACACAAATGACCAAAGCACAAGAAGATCTACACTGGCTGCTTAAGGCTTTGTGGGGAAAGGGCGGACATTTTAATATCGCGGGACCTAGCCTCATCATCTGTGAAATCGGATGGCTACTGGGAACGAGGCCGGAAGCGCAAGCATGCGTCTCACCCTTGGTCTCCAGATTCATCAGCACCTCTCTGTCCTCTCCCATGTCAAGAATTACAGCCAATGTTTTACATGCCTCTGAGGGATAAATCAGGCTACTGCATTAACAAGAAATATCAGCTCCTGTCGATGTTTCAAAAATGGGCTGTACCGAGAGTTTCACTCCGCTTCCTACTTGAGCACGATAAGTACAAGAGACAAGTGAGGCTGACGGACGAAGATTTCCCCGACAGGTTTAACTATCCGATACTAAGAGACCAGAACCGGAAACACATAGATGTTATGCGTCAGGCGGAGCGGTGTCTCGACGCTTTTTGGGCCTCCCTGGATCAGTTCCTGAGATCTGAGTGGCCTTTTATGTTCCTCTCGGCGACTTACAAGCTCCTTTCGCGGCCACGCACATTCTTGCGAACAATAAACGGGATTGACGATTTCATGGCACGGTCTAAAGAGGGAAAGAAGCGCCAAAAATTTTGTCCCTCTCTTTTTTATTTTTATCGTCTTTGAGTTGCTTCTGCTTTATTTCATTAATTCAGCCGGAGTATACACCGAATGTAAATGTTTCACACTACATGCGGATAGTGTTGAGTGTGTTTTGGCATTTGCTCAATACAACCATCATTCTTTTTTAGCTCGCGCCACAACATGACAGGAATAATTGGATCAACACGCCACTCAGGGGTTTAGCAGGAACAGAGAGTGCAATGGCTGGGCACTATTTGCACATCTCCTCTGTAGTCTAAGCTTCATAGTAAATAGGCTACTAGGCGAGTATTTCTTTTAATAGAAAAAAAAAAAACTATGGAGCACTCTATTTATGAGTTAAATCTTGATGTACAGTTGGGTTCCAATTTTCTATAACAAGGATCTGCTGGTTTGTTGTGGACGTGCACCCACTGCTTTGCGAGTACATAAAGTGGGCAAAGACATGGTACATACTGCACGAACACTGACTCGATTGCAGTATAAAAAATACAAACGTGAGAAATTGGCATGGGACCCGACGCTGCTGAGCTGGGTATCTACGTATCTACATACCCCATATCTATGTCACGGAGATTTTTCTGATTCATTTTCTTAGGGTGGATGGCTGGGATGGGGAGCTCCTGAACTATACAGTGCCCCGCGCTCTTACGTATGTGTAGATGCAAGTGCTCAGGTCAATTGTGGAAACAAGAGCAATTATGCTTATCCCGCTCGTCTTGTTTGGCTGTACGTGCGTGTTTGGGATGTATGTCATGATAAGCGATCTCGATTTGGAGCGGGTCCGGTGACCTGTGTGTGCAGTCGTGAGCAAACCGAGAAAGCTTGTCTTTGCCACTAGCTACCTCGTGTTATCGAGGATGGTTAGCTGCGGAGCTTGGCTGTCGTAAGGGCAAGTGGTAGATGATCTATCTGAGACGTGAGTTTGCATGTTCGGCTTGAGAAGAAGAGCTGTAAAGGAAACTGATCGACTTGAGTGCAACCGTCTCACTTGGCCGTCAGATATTGCCCGCAGAGGCGCCATGAGAAATGATAACGGCTTGCTAACTTGCTAGCTTATCTTTGTGCGGCCCGCCACCATGGCCCCTTTCAGATGACGATTTAACATGGAATAAACAGCGCATGGGAATTGCCGATGGCTCTTGGCACGGGGTCCGATGCTTGCGTACGTGTCTCTCCCACAGTTTGCGGGTCCGGGGCGGGACTGGGTAGCGGTGGACACGCGGGGCCGGCAGCACAGTGAGAAAACGGAGCTGAGTCGGACGGTGGACTGGCCGAGCTGAGGTTCCGCAGCCGGGGCTGGATATTTGACGCAGCGGGCACAAGGATGCGTGCCAAGCAGTATCCCGCACGGAGCTATGCCATGAATAAGGCGGAAGCGGCGGGTAACGTGCGCAGTACGGGGGATTCCATCGTGGTATGTGCTCTACTGCGGCAGAGGTGACATGCGCGCTATGCACGATGCCGATCGCTCGCAGAAGAGGGCCAAAGCTCCGTGTGAGGCCATCGTCACCCTCAGCCAATTGTTTGTCGCAAGGCGGACTCCTGCATGCTCTGTTGCGATGCCGTCCCCCCTGATGATGCCGCTAGCGAAGTAGAGCTTCTCGCATCTATTCCTCCAGGCGCAAGCAGATCGAGTCAGCCAAGAAGGCAAATCTCTGATAATCGGTGAATGTGACTCTCCGCCTCGGCAACGCTTTCGAGCTCCAGTAGTCCCGCACCCTGAGGACTCCACTGCGATCGTCAGCAACCCTGTCAAGCTTGATGTTCAAGAAAAGCTTGAGGGGGGAAAATCAAGGAAATCATACAGCAGAGGTAGTGGGCCTATGGATCCACGTATGCCTCGGTAGTTCTGGGGATTTCCAGCAAGGCTGTGTCTCCCTGTGTAATTATTCTTGTTATGATGAAGTGGATGAGGTGCGAAAAAAAAATAAAAATGGAAGGCCTATAATATGCGAAAAGCAAGTTCGAGAGGCTTCTCCCATCTCCAAGTGACATGTGGCAGGGGGGCGCTAAACCGCAAGAGGCACTCCGGAGACTGCTTTTCCCGTGGCGCCTCCTAGCGAGTGGCGCTAGTGGGGGCGCTACTGCCCTGTGTTTGCCTCTATAATGGCGCTGAGCAAATGAGTCGTCAGGGAAAAGATTTGCTGGGACAAAAAGACGTTGTGGCTGCATCGCTGCCCTGAAGGCGCTGTAGAGCCGGCGCAAAGCACGCCGCTAAGGCGCCACAGAGGTACTAGTCGAGCCCCAAAAGGGCATGATAGCGACACCACAATGGGCGAGATATTCCCGGAACGTGGCCTGGCAGATTTTTCTTAGCCACATTTAGCACTATCAGCGAACGGCCATTTTCGCCAGCTGTGTGTATCCAAGTTGCCAAGGTAGGCAAAAATTTCATCTCAGTAGTAGTATTCAATAAAGCGGCTCCTCTTTTTCTCTCCTCTCTCTTTTTAAAGGGTGGATTCTTGCTCTCCCCAGTAGATAAAATTAAAGAACCCCGTCCCTCGTTTCTTGGCTGCGGATTCCTTCTTCTGCTGCTCAGCAAACGGCATCATTTCGTCACTCGCTCCACAGGGTCCGTCACTCGAGCCAGCAAACACCACGCCGATCATTTCGACAACCCTGTGCTCCTAGCATCGACTTTATTGTCCTAGGCCCAGCATTGGCTGCGGAGAGCCTCCCGCTGGTTCCGTTGTCTGGATGTCATTTTTATCAGCACAGTCGTATTTGTCTGAATCTTGACTGCTGCTCTTATAACGGCATCCTTTCCCCATTTTACCCACCATCCTGAGCCAACTGCGCTTCAACTGTGGGACGATCCGATTCACCATGGCTGGAGAGCCATTTCCCCCTCCCCCTCCCATTCCCTCCTCACATTTGCATCGCGTATCTTCAGAGATGAACCGGATCGAGGAGCACGATGGCGAGGGGTACGACGACGACAAGTACGACGACCGTTACGACGAAAAGTACGAGGCTCCGACTCTCGATACCTTCAACACCTCAAACACACTGGCCCCTACTCAGGACGACCCCAATGGCGCTGTAACCCCGATAAGCCAGCGTGCCGAGGCCAACCGACTTAACGATGATCTTGAGCTTCTCCGCGCCGAGCGCATGGTCTCTAACCAGGAACATGACCAGGCATCCAGGTCCCGGACGAAGAACCGTCACCACAACCCCGAGCCCGAGGATGCTTTTAACCAAACCGCCCAGGAAGCTGTGCCGGAGAAGAAGAAAAACAAAGATGCCGCCCTGTATAAGCTGTGGCTCTTCATCAGCAAGTTCCCTCGTTTCTTTCGATACATCATCTACCTTATCCCTGGTGCCGCCTTGCTCCTCGCCCCTGTTCTGCTTGGCACCTATAGATTCAATGGAAGTGAACACGCCGTGGGTGGTCCTGGAGGCGTCTATGTTATGTGGTTCGGCATCTGGCTGGAAATTGTATGGTGCTCACTTTGGGTGACGCGGATGATTACGAATCTTATCCCGCCTCTATTCCATGGTGTTGCTCGAATGGGGGGATCGACCAATGCCCACAAGTGGCGGGACATTGGACAGCGTCTCGAGCTGCACACGGCCATGTTCTTGTGGTTCTTGACAATCCTCGTCTCTTTCCAGCCCACCATGGACAACCATCGTGCACCCGTGCCGGATGGCGACAACGGAAATGTGAACATGCACTGGATCAGCGTCGTCAACAAGGTCATTATTGCGCTCTTTGTCCTTGCCGCGCTCAACTTCGTGGAGAAGATTCTCATTCAGTGGATTGCGCAAAGCTTTCACCAGCGGACATATGCCACTCGAATCGAGAACAACAAGGCAGATATCCGGCAGCTCGTGTGCCTTTTTGAGTATGCTAAATCTCAGCTTGAAGCTACCGACAGCTTCTGGAAGAGCAGTGTTGGCAATACCTCGAGCAGCGGCTTGCAAACGCCCATGAAAGCCTTCCACAACAATGCCCGCCAGGTGCTGGGCAAGGTCGGGCACGTTGCCGGCAGAGTTGGCAACGATATCTTGGGCCGCAAAGGGGCTGACAACAACCACCCCCGAAAGATTGTAGCCGAGCTGCTTCGAAGTACCGCATCGGCGCACACTCTTGCGCGCCTCATCTATCGTAGTGTCGTGCGGGAGGGCCGCGAGACTGTTCATCTGGAAGACTTGCAGGTTGCCTTTGAAACTGTGGAGGAAGCCGAGGCGGCCTTTAGCATGTTTGACAAGGATCTCAACGGTGACATTTCCGTGGATGAGTTTGAGGCAGTGTGCAACGAGATTCAACTCGAGAAGAAGGCCATTGCGGCCTCGCTCAAGGATCTTGACTCGGTGATAAAGAAGCTTGACAAAGTTTTCCTATTCATCATCGTCGTCATTGCCGTCATCGTCTTCGTCGCAATTCTGTCCGACTCGACAGCCGCCGGCCTTGCATCTGCTGGTTCTTCCATACTCGGCCTGGCATGGATGCTGCAGGCAACGGCCCAAGAATTTCTCCAGTCCATCATTTTCGTCTTCATCAAGCACCCGTTCGATGTGGGTGATCGAGTCACCATCTACGGCAACACTGGAGCCACACTGACAGGCGATGACTACTATGTGACGGAGATTTCCCTGCTGTATACCGAGTTCAAAAAGATGCAAGGACACATTGTCCAAGCCCCAAACTCGCTTCTCAACACCGTCTTCATTCTCAACCAGCGGCGATCCAACGGCCTTTCGGATTCAATTCCTCTCGAGATGAAATTTGGGACGCCGGCGCATTTGATCGAGGATCTCAAGGCTCGAATGCTGGAATTTGTCCAGAACAACAAGCGAGATTATCAACCCAGTATCATTACCGAAATGACTGGCTTCAAAGAAGTGCGATCATGCACCATGAACATGGTCTTCTTCCATAAGAGCAGCTTCCAAAATGAACTCCTTCGACTGAACCGTCATAACAAGTTCGTCACGGAGCTCATGTACCAGATGGTTCAGGTTGGCATCGAGGCGCCGCTCCGAGTCGATCCTGGCGGCAGCCGAGATCATCCTGTGTACTGGGCTAATATGCCGGCGCCTCCAGCCTACAGCAACGGTGACACTCAGTCTCTCGGCCGACCTCGAGCCACTTCCAGCATTCGCAGTGTGCCCGTGCCCAACCAAGAGCCTGTTACCGGAGGGTTCCAGGATGTGTTTGAGAAGCGGCGCGAGCACGTACACATGCAGAGAATGGCATCTATCCGAGAAAAGGAGCGAGGCCTGCAAGAGGAGTCTGCAGCGGATGTTCGGGCATCCACCACATCAGCGCTGGCTCCGGCCATGTCAGTCGACTCACAGACTCAATCGCGATCTCGCATCTTTGGGCGCGCACGAAGCGGAACCAGGAGCGTCCACAGCCACAATGACATGGTCTAATCTGTGGCGCACCCCATCTGTGATGGCTGACTCTTCTTTTTTCTCTTCTTTTCTTTTTTCCACAAGTCATGCGCATAGATTGAACGGGGTTTGCAGGGATCAAACCTTGAATTTGGTATTTTAAGCGATTCACTCTCTTTTTACATAACACTAGCAGGCTTAGCATTGCAGATTTTTTTTTTGGATGGATACCAGATGGACGGGTTGCCGGTTTAGAGACTGATGGCGCAGACATAAGTTGATTTTGAAAGGGATATATCATGATGCTCGTTGATTGGCTAAAGCACAAGGGAATGGAGGTAGCGCAGTATGACGCATTAGCATGTAATAGTTAGGATTAGTATGCATTGAAGCGTGCAGTATAATATATATATATACTCCGTATGTGTTAAAAGGGATGGACTTTTAACTTTGGCTTAAAGCTGGGATGATGGCAAAATGTGAATGAAAAGAGCTTTGGAAACACCTGAGAAATGGTGTCTATTTTTTTGTACAACGCCTCTAAATAAACTACGCCGGTTTTGTCAATACATGTAGCTACGTTGCTATTGGAAATCTATCATTTTCGTTAGTGGTGGGTATTTGCAAGGTTGTGAATGCTATAGAATGCGTTGCTGGTTAGCTCTTATTCAAGTCCACGCAATTAGAATGTTCTGTCTTACTTGACATCTTCAGAGTACTCCGGCCTTACGAAGCTGGCTTTGGCAGTGACAGGGTTCTCCTGCTGGCCGGTTGCTACATTAACAGGGCCGGCGCTCGCAACCAACATTCCGCTCTTCTCCTTGTTTCCCCGTAGGTTGCTGAGGTGCTCAAAGTAGCCCTCGGGAATTTCCGTGATGTAGTTACCAGAGAATACTCCCACCTCAAAGTCTCGAACGTCGTCCTTGCCTTCGGCTGCTTCGATGCATGCCGCCGTCAGGTCGTCTAAATCTTGGAATACAACTGCGTCAGCATGTATGTGCTCGGCTATCTCTTGCGTGGTCCTCCCGTATGCTACCAGTTCTGCGATGTCGAGGGTTAGCGAGGCACGGAGGATAATTCTCAAGGGGTCTCATCCTTACCAGTAGGATCAGCGAGATCTATGCCGTACTTGAGAAGATGAAGTCAGCACCACTTGCAACAAACCATGGAGCCGCGTATGGCAAAGGCTTGATTGAACTTTTCGGGCTCGCACTTACAATATGCGGGTTTCTAATTGTTGGAGAGCATGAGACTACAATGACACGAATGGCCCCGGCTTCTCTAGCCATTTGGACCTATTTATCAACATTAGCCACCAAGCTAGCCCGTGGGTCAAACAGAAAGTGAAAACTGAGGCCGGTAGTAATGCAAGATGTGCTTACAATTTCGCGTGAAGTATTCCCGCGCACTAACTATTGAGTTAGCCTAGGTCAGGATCACCGGTTTGGAGTGGTGTAATATTACCTATCGAGTCGTCCACTATGCACACGCTTTTGCCCTTGAACTCCGATTCAATAGGCGAGAGCTTCCGGCGAATGCCCTTCTTTCTCGCCTCTTGGCCAGGCAGGATGAATGTGCGATAGACTAAAACGGCAGTTAGTAGGTGTGACTTACCCTAACGACGGGTCAAGGTCAACGTACTATATCTGTTCTTGACAAAGGCTGAGGAGAACTCGACACCGAGGCAGCTTGCCAAAGTTGCCGCCGCGGTATTCGATGTCTGTAAACAGTCATTAGCAATTCCCATCATGCCTGGAAATAGAAGGACTGGGTCACCTCAGGGACAGGGATAACTGGTCGAGCTGTTAGCTGGAATACATTGCAAGCCGTTACCAGAATTGCGCTTACCAACGTCGATCTCCCGAATGCCTTTTTCGCCTAGCGTTTCCCTCAATTTAGTTGCGAGCTTGGCCCCCATATTCTGACGACTGCGATGGACAGATATGCCGTCAATCACGGAGTCTGGCCGGCTGAAATAAACGAATTCGAATACATCTGGTGTGTATGATCTCCTCTCAACGATTTGACGGAAACACACAACGCCGCCCTTCTCTATGAAAACCGCCTGCCCCGGAAGCAGGTCTACAATATCAGTGAAGCCAAGCTGCCTCAAGGCAATGGACTCTGAGGCAAGGAAATAATCCGTCGCTCCTTCCAAGGTCTGCGATGGTCGTGATCCGAGGCAAAGAGGTCGAATGCCGTTGGCGTCTCTATTATTGGCACATTAGTTACGCCCGGATAGTCTTGCCAGATAAGTCGGGGGTAATATACCTGAAACCCAGAATTCCAAAACCCGTAATCATGGCAGTGCATGCAAAGGCGCCAATGCATTTAGCGTAAACGTCGCGGAGTGCTGTAAAGATGTCATCCTTGTTTACTCGGGGCTTTCCCAGCTCGTGAAGCGAATTGGCAAAGACATTCAACCTGTAGACCAAGTCGGTAAGCATCCAAGTGCCGACGCAGCATAGGTGAAAGCTTACAATAGCTCAGAGTCGGAATCGGAATTCACATGCCGGCGTGCCTCTGTGTCCAAGAACTTGCGAAGATAGTCGGAATTGATGAGGTTTCCATTTACAGACATTGACACTCCGTAAGGGCTGTTTATATAAAATGGCTGGGCCTCGGACCTGGAATTTCGAGGTACGTTAGATCTGACCATACGCGGGAACAAGTCGTCCGGGTTCTTGGGCCATGTATTACGCAGACGAGGTGCCTGCAGTGGGATAACGCAGATGAGCGATACCGCACCAGCCAGGCAGATTCTTGATCAAGGCGTTTCCATCGGCAAAATGGCTAAACACCTTCTGGGCCATGCCGTTGGACTTGCATTGATAGACACGGCCCCCATGGCAGACTGAGATGCCCGCAGCGTCCTGTCCGCGATGTTGCAGATAGAAGAGACTCTCGTACAGGTCGACCGCGGCCGTGGAGGCTCTTGGGTCACCTAGCTAGAGACTGTAGTTAGTAGCACATCCATGTAACGATAGCGACATATCTGGGGGACGTACAAGCACCGCTGCAACGCCACACATTTTGTCTCGACTATGCCGAGAGCAGCGTATGTAGAGGAATAGGGGCCGTAGCAAAGTGCGGGATTCCTCCAAGTGCTTGGTGATGCGACGTGGAGAGCCTATCAGCGACCTTGGTCATGCGGTTTGAAATGCGACGCTCTCAAAAAAGGCTGGTGTAGTCGAGCGACGAGAGTTGCGTTCCGATTTTTTTTTTCCAAGGTAAGTATGGAGGGGCATGGAGGGGCAGGGGACCACACCGTTTCTACAGGTACCGTTTGTAGGTACCTCTTAGGACATAACCAGCCTAGCGTATACGTCAAAAATAGCAGCTTTGTTTTCCGTTCATACCGAGTGTATTTAATAGAAATCTCCGCGGATTGGCATATTTCTTACCCCGTAGCTGTTTAAAACATGCTAAAAGAAGAGGGGAAATTAAAGGGCGATTAGTGCTAGGGGTTGAGAATCGTCGAATATGAGAATCTCAGAGTGTTAATCTGGGGTACGTGTGCCAGTTATTTGATGCGCCATTGTCTCCACCACTTCTAAACACTTGGTCAGCAATGGTTTTGGTTCACTATTAATATGTATTCAAGTAAATCTTGCCATTGGAGTTGTCCAAGTGAATTCTACCGCAAAGTTTGGATTTGGAGCTGATCGACTGCTTTTGTAGTGATGAATAGAGTGGGAGTTTTCAATTAACCTTGGCACTAATTGCGCATAATCTGTCGCTATGATGTGGCCTGCTGGCGGGTTTAAGCGATTAATTCGGCAATAATTTTACATCATCTTGGTAGAAGGAATTACAGCACCCAGTGCTCCGTATGAAATGGGTAATATGTCCGCTGGAAAGGATGTATTTCTAGACCTTGTGCTTGGGGCTGTGGTGATGACGACGGCACAACGCAGATGCTAATGGGCAAGCTGCTGCTTTTGCTATTTGTTTGATGCTGGCTGGCCCACGTCAAGGACTTATACGAAGCGAGGTATCATGCTAAGGAGCCGTATTGTGATATATGACCTACGACGCAGAGACGAATTGTTTTATGGAACAAAGCCCGCCTCTAGCAACAGCCTCTCAACAGGGCCGGTTCCAGAAGCTGTCCGAGAAGGGATTAGAGGCTAATGCTCGCTAGCTGGCCCAAAGTGCGCCTAACAAGGCGTCTGATGGCCTTCGGTAGCGACCCCCGCCTGCCAGCCAATATCGACCCAGCCGCAGCGGTGGCTTGGATATTATTAGAGCGGGAGTATCCTCAGCTGTGGCCCATCATTTGCTGTACTTCAGCAAGCTGTCAGCTTTTTATTTTTATTTTTATCCTTTTTAATATCTTGGCGTGCAAAGGCCTGCCTTTTTTGGTCCTTTTGTTTGATCCTTTGAATCGACATCGTTATCTTGCGAGAAAATATTGAATGCCAGAATTTATTGGGCCTTTTCCAACGACTAAGCACGCGCGCTTCTCCATGCAGATTGTGGACGGTTCTCCCGCGGCGATGCGACAACGGTGCGGCTGAGCGAGAACGACTCGATTCGACCCGACGCTGTTGGTACTCGCCTCCAACTTAGACACTTGATACCCAAAACTTATGGTACGAGCTGGTGGAAGCGGCTTCTATATTTGTCTCTTCTTGGATTGAAGAGCAGAAAGAGAGCGCAGCTGGGAAGCGGCATATCATGGCCACTCTCCCTCTTGGCTGGGAGTGGGACTACGATGGCAGTCGATGGCTCTACCGATACAAACCCACAGGCCATGTTCAGTACCATTTCCCCAATGCAGGCGACGAGTTCCCCGACTATATCGACGCTGCATCTCCGGCACCGGATCTCGCGCCAGAGGAGCGCCTCGAGTCGCAGCAGCAAGTCAAGCGGCACGCGAGTGTCAGTGGAAATCCCGGTCGATCGGCTCCAGCTCCCGCAGAAGACCGAGATGGATGGAAATCGCGCATGTCCGCAACGGCGCAGCCCGTCAGCGCCGTCTGGGAGGACGATTTCGAGGCCGAGGACAGGAACGAAGAAGAGGCAGAAGGAGAGGGCGTGTTTCAGCCGGAGAACTTTATGTTTCTAGGCCCGGGGACATACACGGACGTAAGTCCGTTGGTTGAAGAAGAGGAGGAGGCAGCGAGGAGGGCGGTGATTGGGTCTGAGCTCACAGGTGGGCTGCCAATGGACAATAATAGAGGGGTGAGTCCAATGGTGAGCCAGAATACGACGCCAATGGTGCGGACGAGTGAGACTGTTGCTCGAGCTGAGAATGAAGCTTACAACCATGGAGCTACGACCGCCATGAACGAAAGAGCCGTTGATTCACCGCCTATAACACCTTATGAAGAGCCCGCAATGGTGGTAAGCACGGATGAATATTTCATGGGAGACGATATTGTAGGAGAGGCGAGCGCAATCCCTGATGAGGGCTCGAACTATGAGATGTAT
Source organism: Trichoderma brevicompactum (assembly GCA_003012085.1). NCBI lineage: Eukaryota > Fungi > Ascomycota > Sordariomycetes > Hypocreales > Hypocreaceae > Trichoderma > Trichoderma brevicompactum. The sequence continues at coordinate 50,157 of PXNZ01000024.1, forward strand.
GAGCTTCCAGTTGAAACTGCCGTCCCGATGCATCTACAGTACGATCCAGTGGGCTTCGTGGCCGAGATGCCGACGGAACACACGGCCGCGGCCCGCGTGGAAACACACCCGGATCCGATTGAATTGGCGGCCAACTATATCATGGCACCGATTGAGACAGAACCACCACCTGGCTTTGTGGAGCTGCCGGCTGTGATGGCTCCCACGGAGGAGGCTGCTGTGAGGGAGGATAAGTTGTCTGAAGAGCAGCAGTTGGAGCAGAGGCGACAGGAAGTCAGGCGGCAGCAAGAGGAGCGGCAACGTGGTGTGCAGCAAAGACAGGAGGAGAGGAAGAGGCGGGAAGCAGAGGAATTACGGATGGAGCTGCAGCAACAGCAGCAACAACAGAACGAGCCTTATAACCCGCCCCTGGGGCAGGGCAACGAAGTTCCAAAGCAGTTCAAGATCGCCAGGAAGCCGACAGTTCGAGAGTCCAGCACAATTTACAATGTCTATGCTGGCAGAAGTCAGGGGCAAGAAGACTATCAAGCATACGCACCGGGTCAAGCTCCGCAGAAGAGTGTGCAGCCCACGAGTTCGGTCCCGATACGGACAATGAGCCCAGCATTACAGCGGGAAGCATCGTTAAACATGAGCATGAGACAGGATGTGGCACCCATGCTGCCGGTGGACCAGAAGAGAGTTCCATCCGTGCTGCAACCAGTGAGGAACGGATCTCCCGGGGACTCTGTCGTTCAACAACAGCAGCCTCCGCTGTCGACTTCCATTATCCCACCAACTCCTCAGGAACAACAGAATGCTGCTCTTCAAGGTATCCCCACCGCTGGGGTGGTCAAATATCCTTCTGTTCTTCGGCCTGCTCGCGGGAAACCGGGACAGTCTCCAGAGAGACAAGATGCCTTGAAGGGGCCAGAGCAGAGCCCCTTGCCAGGCTCTAGTGCAGAAGCTCTTGGGAAAGATCCTCGATCATCGGGATATAAATTTGTTGCCCATGGACAGCACCCACCCTCCATGACTCCGGCTCCAGTTCCAGCACCGGCTCCGGCCCCAGTCCCAGTTGCTGTCCAGCCGAATCCCCCACAGCAGCCTTCTGGTATCGCAACTGCTCAGCCTCCTGCCCCTATACAGAGGCCATACACGACAGCACCCGACCTACCAACATCTAACATGCGGATAGCTCATCAATACGCCGCACCTCCTGTGCCACCCAAAGTCGCAGCTCAGCTTCCTTACCCAACAGAACCGGTTAGGATGCCGCAATCACCAGCCACTCGCACATCTACATCTACAGCACCATACCCGCACGATGACGCACCGCCGGTGATGACCCCCTATGGCCCGCTTCAGAGCCAACAGCCTGCGAGACCCGCAAGTGCGATGCCTGTTCTTCAGCACCAACGACGGGGATCAGGGCCAGGCCAGCCACAGCAGATGCCAATCAGAGCCGGCCCTCCACCCCCCGGCTCCGTCATAGTACCAGCCGGGATGGCTCCTCGTTCGGCCACAGCTGGACCGGCACAGCAGCTTCAACAGCAACGTCAACAGTCTCACCAACCAGGAGGCGATCCGCGACAAAATGTCGCCCCAGTGCAGAACTCCCAACCGCCAAGGCCTCAAAGTGTCGCTTATCCAGGCGTTTATGCTAATTTTGCGAGCTATCAAACTCCTCCGCCACAAGTGCGGCCTATTCAGCGCCGGGCAACCCAAGAAGAAGTATCACCTATAAGATCTCGATCTCAAAGCCTATCATCTGGAGCTCTTCCCTTAGACACACCTTCACCTATTGACTCTCGAAGAGGATCTATGAATTCTATTGGATCCCAGAACGTCAATAATTCCTACTTTGCGTCCACACCCAGCTCTCAGAGCTCATCATCTGTCCCTCCTTCAAGCACATCCTTGGCGAGACCTCCTCCTCAAGAATCGCCTCAATCTCCAGTGGCGCAAGATGGATCAAAGAGACCATCGATGACATCACAACAGCTGGCGGGTGTCATGCAAGGGAAGCTGCAGGGGATGTCATCTCCTCAGCCTCATACTCAGATCCAAGGAGGTTCAGAGCAAGTACTCGGAGGAGTACAACGGTCTCAGTCTCTACGCCAAGTTAGAACAAATACGGGATCTTTCCCCGATGTCTCTGGCCTCAAGAGCCCTCAGTCTCCCACGGGCATTGGGCCCTCGAATTCTAGCCATCTCCTGACTAGCATTCAGGAGCATGATGAGACTCAGCATGTAGCACCGGCTGTCGCTCCACTGAAGACGAACCAACGAAAAGTTCTTACCAAGTTGCCACCTAATTCAACGCCCTCCACTCCGTTGAATAAAAATGCACCTCAACAATCGTTTGCCCAAGGGGCTCCTGCCCCGGCCCCTCTTCAGAATCAGGCACAGATACTTCAGCATAGCCAGCAACAACAAGTGTCACCACAAGTATTTTCAGGCCAAGCACCACTACCTCAACAGAATATCATGCCAGGACAAGGGATTCCGTTTCAGCATACTATGGCTCCTCCGGGGCAACAGTTTGCATATGCACAACCTTCTCAGATGCATGCTGCGCCACAGCCAGCTCCCATTCTAGCCCAAGCTGCACCAATCCTACAGCAGGGCCAAGTCCAGACTCACGCAATGCCCATGCAGGGATTTCAACCAGTTGGCCAGTTTGCACAGCCGCCCCCACAACAATACCAGCTGCAACAGCACCAGCACCAGCAGCAGTGGGTTGCTCAGCCGCTCCCCAACTCACCTCTGGCGGCACAGCCCAATCCGCTACCACCGTTGCAGATGCCGCTGCAGACATCCCCTACGGCTGGTGGCAAGGAGAAGAGAATATCATGGGGGAAATTGTTCAAGAGTAGCGGCTCCAAGTCCGCGGTCCAGAGCCCAGTGGTTCAGCAGCCGCAATACGCGTTCCCTCCCGTCCCCATTCCACAGCCAATGCCTGGTGCAAACCAGCCTTTCCAAGTACAACCTGGTGGCCAACAATTCCCCGTGGGTTTCCAAGCTGGACAGCCAGTATTCGGAGCTCCAATGGGTCAACAACAAATGCATTTCCAGCAGTTTGCGGCCCATCCGGTACCAATTGCCGGACAGGTCCCACCACAAGCATCGCCCCTTGTGCAAGGAACTTCTTCACTCCATAGTCGTGATGCATCAGATGCGGCATCTGTCTCTACGATATCGTCTGATATGAAGATTCAGCCGCCAGTCAACCAGCCGTTTGCTCAAGTGCCAATCGGCGTCAACACAAACAGCGCGGCCAACTTTTCTAATGGCATGGCTCCAGCTCCATTGTTTTCGGCAGCGGCGCCCTCGAAAAAGCCAGCGACTACTCCAACGGAGACTGTGTCAGCTTCACAAAACAAGTGGGCAGGCAAGTCACCGGTGGACTATTCCGGAGGGGGTTGGGGGGATGAGGAGGATGAGTTTTCATGATGGAGATTAAGAAGAGATGTATACCCATTTTCCTTTTGTATATGGATGGATGCTTAGTACTTGAGAGTTACCTATGTTTTTTTTTCATATATATGAAGTAATAAAGATAATAACACTACCTACGAAGCGCATATTCGGGGCCCTTTGTATGACTTTACCACGTTGATTCAGCTTTCGTATCTTGTGTGCCATGGTACTCGATTTCACCAAAGTTCATTTGGCTACCAGTTCCGCGTATTGCCTAGGTAGGTACTAAGGTACTACGACACTCTTGCACTCTGTAGGCACAGTAGAATTGGCTATTCCCATGCACGTGATGACGCGTTATTATGGCGTGTAGGCAGCAAAGACGTCGAGGTACTTGCGACAAGTATCTACGTAACTTGCGCTCCGTTCCTCACAGGCACAGGTGCCCCGCCGGATCTTCTTCACGGACTCGAGCTTCTTAGTTCCCTCTATTAAATCCTCGGCCAACAAACTCCATCTACAGCAAGAGGGAAAATGCCATCATAATGGCACACTCACGGCCGCTCACGCGAGCTGAGCAATTGGTGCTGGAAGAAACCCACGAATCACAAGACAGTCAAGCCATTCTCGATGCCTTGAAGGCAGAGTTCGGTGTTGCAACGGTACGTACCTTGACTGGCCGGGGTCATGACATGCATTCGTGCTGACCCAGCATTTTGACCAACCAGCTTCACGACCCCCTTGCCTCGCCGCCACAGCACGGGACAGAGGGCGAGAGCGGCAGAGGCGCTGGAGCAGAGCATGAAGATTGGCACGTTGATGACGATGCTGAGGCTGGGGATTCGGTTACGCTGAGCTCGAGACGAAGTGTGCGTCGGCCAGGCAGCTTCAAGGTCAGTGCCGAGCATGAACGCGCGTTGATTCCTCTGTCTTATTCCTGCTGTATTTAATTGAGACATACGAATTAGCTCTGTAGAAAGACACGTGAAAGCTGACAAAACCCTGTGGAATAAAAGAAGCAATTAACGCCACACCGATCCATCGCAACTCTCCATGGTGAGGTGAACAATCTCACTGCCAACGACCACAGAGTGGGACGCGAAGCACCCCGGACTCGCCAACCACCGTCGCGACCAGGGTTCCGCGAGCAAGACTTGGACGATGCTGTCATAGCTGCGACCAGCCCGTTTGACCGAGATGCCCGTTCTTCGTCCCCTCCACACAACCACGATACCCGCAACCACAGTGACAAGCCCCCTACCAAGCCAATTGGCGCTGGCAGGTCCCAAGCAAGAGGGATGGACACTTCTCAGCAGACGCCGACGCAGGTCAATGTAGACCGAGACTACGACCAATTCTGTCAACCTCCCGAGTCGAGCCCCCCTCCCGATACGCTGCGCTCACATGACGAGCGTGAACGGACGCTACAGGCTGACGAAACCGGTGCAGTCAACTTTGGAAACTTGAGCCCCGGTATTCGTCCGTCATCCCAAGTTTCCGAAGATGCAGGCTTTGAGAATACACGCGGCGACTGGAGGGCGCCGGATGCGACTTCGCAACAGCGGTCAAGCAATGGCTATACCCCCTTGAAGCCCGGCGGTCTTCTGCCAGAGACGCCAATGCCGTCGAAGAACCCCTTTGCTATCCAGAACAATGCGAGCGCCGGAGTTCCTTTTGCAGGCTCACAACTGTTTGAGCAGACTCCTTTGGTTACCTCGGCTGCGAAGCTACATAGTCCTACATCATCCCGACCTTCACCCAACCTTTTGCCTGACACAGTTTCCTTGAACATTATCGAAACATCTCCTCTAAAGAACCGCGCCAATGTGTCTTCTCCCAGCGATTTGCATACGTCGAGCCCTAGTCGACTGCACAACGTTCCTACGAGCACGCACAAATCTCGAGTGTCTCCAATTCAGGAAGAAGAGCTGGGCGAAGATGGATATTCTCGAGATGATATGATCCCAGAATCACCGACTATTCAGTCGTCGAAGAATCGACAGCCTTTGGCCCACTACGAGCCGATGAAGAAGTCACAAGAACGTAAAGCAACGGTGGAGATGCCACCGATAGCTTTAGGCATTGATAGTGATTCAGATGATGCCATTATAAGGATGAGACGCAAGAAAAAGATGGACAAGATAAGGCTCCAAACTGCAGAAGAGATGGAAAAAGTGCGAGTGCAGATACCCCCGCGGCGAGATTTGGGCGAAACGCGCAACCGAAAGAGAAGAAAGCTGTCCTCTAGCCTTGAAGAAGCGACTCTTCCCAACCAAAATCCAAGTTCGGATCGAATGGAACTTGTGGATACGCATACTGCATTGCATGGTTCTGAGAAAGGATCAAGTTTGCCTGGGCAGAGCCTGTCAGCCGAATCCACCAAAGCAACCCCACGAGATGATATGGTTACGACGTCGAATAAGGGTAGCAAAAAAGTTGCCGTCATTAGATCAGGTAGAGGCAAAGAGGCCACCTCTGAGGAGATGATTCCTGCCACAAGTCCTGTGAGATCCCTGTCAACAGGAGCTCAGCGTGGCGCTCCATTGGCATCTGAGCCTGAGCTCCCTGTGCTAGCTGAGAATGAATCGGGAGAAAAGGGCGCCGAGGATGATATGGAAACGTCGTCATTACCTCCACCACGCCGACATGCGCAGAGAGTGCATGGTAAGCGAGCACAAAACCGTCGTCGTAGTAGGATTATTACTTCATCAGAGACCAATGAGAGGGCGTCAGTTGAGCCAGATGTCAAATTGTGCAAAGGAGCTTTAGCAAGCTCCAGCGATGCAACAGTTGTGCCCACCGGTACAGCCGTGACTCGGGGATTAACCGAGCCGAGTGAGCCAACCGAGACGGACAACATGGAATCAAAGATACAGAAATCATCGCCTATACATTTGCGTTCCGCAGCCACCACAGCAACATCAACCCGAACTCAGAGACGAGAGAAAGCACCTCTCACACCAGTACGAGCTCGCATAATAGAGCGGGGAACGCATACCTCTTCTAGTTTAACTACACTCTCGACACCAGTAATATCGGAGAAAACGACACCAGATACACAGGCGTCCTTGCCATCAGACGAACCGGAATCTACTGCTAGCATGCCTTCTCCAGCTCAGAGCCGAAATATACGGACTCGCAACTCGAGACAGACATCGAAGGAGAAGTCCCCGCAGCGAGCTGCCAAGACCAAGAGAACGAGTATGCGGTCTGCTCGTGTAGAGCCCAGCTCTACCGATGAACTGCAACAATCACCGTTCAGCAGCGCTCTTGAGTTGGGCGTTTCCTCACTAAGATCTAGTAGAGTATTTAAACAAAGCATTGGGTCTACGTTTCGTGGCCGACGATTGTTTGAGGGCATGGTCTTTGCTATATCTATGTCCCCTGACAAGGAGAATGAAAAGACTCGTGCAAATTTGGAGACTAAGATTAAACAGGCTGGTGGGCTAATCTTGGAATCGGGCTTTGAAGAGTTGTTTGAACCCTCTACAGTCAAAGGCGCCTACGACATGCCGGATGCTGATGAAGGAAGACCTCTTAGTTTATCTAGGTCCAGCGTAAACTATGGGTTCACCGCATTGGTAGCCGACACACACTCACGCAAAGTCAAGTACATGCAAGCTTTGGCTTTAGGGTTACCTTGTCTAGCATACCAGTGGGTTGTGACGTGTCTCAACAAGGGGATGCTGATTGATTGGGAGCCCTACCTTCTTGCGGCAGGATCATCCGCTGTCCTAGGAAATGCCATAAGATCCAGATGCTTACGCCGATACGATGCAGCGGATGCCATGCTGGCGGACATAATCGAACAACGACCAAAATTACTCGTCAATGAGAAGCTACTCGCAGTTGTGGATGACAGAAAGGCTCGGAACGAAGGGAAAAGGAAGAAGGGCGATCCGGAGAAGCAGCCATACCTTTTTCTTGTTCAGGCATTAGGACCCTCGATCTTATGGGTTTCGACGATACAACAGGCTCGTGAAATGTTGGAAATACATGATAAAGCAGGCGAGCCCTTTACTTGGTTATATATGGACGAATCTATTGGCACTGCTGAATCGGTTCTCGTAAAGCCAGAGCCAACAGGAAAGAAACGACGGAGATCGCAAGGGTTGCCGGCAACATGGAACGTTCGTGTTTTGTGCGATGAGCTTATGATTCAAAGTCTTATTCTTGGCAGGATAGCAGAGGAAGATGAGATGCATTACGCAGGAGAGAAGAGTTGAGAATAGGCAATGTCCCGGCCTGTTTTGTTTTGCTTTGTTTTTAGAATATGGGGACTGGAGGAGCTTTGCAGTGTTGGGTGGATTTACTCTTTGGCGCGCCAAAGTGCGCTTGTATTGAGAAACTGGAGTTCAAAGGTCTCAGCCAGACCCGTTTGTCTAACTGGATTTATGGCGTTGGAGCGTTGGAAGGATTGGGCTTGAAATGGTATTGTCGCCGAAGGAATGCCGCAGCTACTTGCTTGTGGGAATGGTCGGCTTTGTCTGAAGAGCAAATTAGAATCCTGGAATATGGGATACAAATACTTAATACTGCTTAAATCTAAGGTTAATAAGGCATTTGCATGCACGGACGCTGTGTGCCAATCACTTATGAGTAATGCGAGGTGCTGTGTGCCTTGCGACGTCTAGAATACGCGTGTGGCAATGTCATATATTTTCCGCAAACACTATACGAATGTACTATAATTAGCAGTCCGTATAGAGCCTAAGGAGTACGATGACCGGCTATGCTTTTTTTTAGCTTAGTATTTTTCACTCATTCGTCCTCGCTAGCCAAAATGGTGTATGAGGGTGTGCGACTTGTGACGATCCGCGGATGCAAGTCAGATTCCTTAAACTCCGCCCCTGGCTCGAGCTGCGGCGTTTTAATATCGACAACAAGGCAACAATGGCATCGTGTGATGGTAGACTGTTATGAGTGTATGCATATACACTGATACATATATTATATATTGTGTATAATACGTTTCCTTGTTTGCTTGCTTTGGCATGTTGGCAAAAGCCCTTCTTTAGCTATCAACACATCATCATCATCATCTAAAAGAAATCGAAACTGCAATGGCAGACTCCATCCCGCTGACCAATCTCTGCGATACCTGCACCGGCATCTTCACCGGGAATTGGGGCCCCCAGATAAGCGGCTGGAAGAGGACCATCAGGAGACCCGGCGCCGTCGAAGACCCGATGAATCCCGAGCCGGCTTTCGGGACGGCGTATGACCACGGGATGGAGCCGTACGTCAACCGCCGCGCCGCGCCGCCGACGCTCTCGTATCCGCATCATACGGTTGAGGATTTGCGTAAGTCGGGGGCTTCGTGTGCGTTGTGCCAGACGGTGGTTTTGGCGTTTGATGCGCCGCATCCGCGGAATAATATTAGCATTGATTATATGGAGGGCCGGAAGCCCTATGGCTTGGCTGCTTGGAGCAAGGAAGAGCTTGCAAAGGCCAAGGGCTATGTCTTCATATACACCGAGAAGGATAAGACCAGCAAGTTGATTTTCAGGTACCATGTGTATGCAGACTGGGCTGCAAACAGGAATATGGATGTGAATCCGACGGTAGGAGAGCGGGAGGGGAATGTCAAGGATGTGTCGCTAGATATGCATGGTAAGTCGAAGAAGAGGAGGCTCCTTTTAATATGTGTGGATTTGGCTGATATGTAGTCTAGACCTGTCCAAGGAGGATAATAAGCATTTTATGGCTTGGATGGATCAGGAGAGCACGATAAAACGAGTCATCAAGTTTCTGAACGACACGAGCGACTTTGCAAAGGATCTGCCAAAGAGTCTTGTTCGAGAACTCCCAACGAGACTCCTGCATATAACTTCCAGTTCGACTGAGCCGATGGTGCGATTAATTGATGGAGCCAACTCATCTCTGGATGTCAACACCCCCTATATTGCCCTTAGTCATAGCTGGGGAAATACCATGCCCATCCAGCTAATCACCTCGAGGCTCGCGGAGTTTACCAATGGTATCGCATTCAAGGACTTGCCCGCGACATTTCGCGATGCCGCGGCCTTGAGCCTAGAGCTCGGTGTCTCTTACGTCTGGATCGACTCCCTCTGTATTATCCAAGATTCTGCCTCTGACTGGCTGCACGAAGCACAGCGCATGGCTTCCGTGTACGCCTTCTCCCATCTCACCATTGCCGCCTCGGCTTCTAAAAACCCTACGACGGGATTATCGCCAAGCCCTCGCCCTCGCACTGTCATCGTTCGCCCATCGTGGACAGGATTCATTTGGCAATGGGGGCTGACGCCTGGGCAGACACTCCGAATCACCAACCCCTGGTATCAAGAATTTGGAAACACTATTGTTTCCGCCCCCCTCAATCGCCGCGGGTGGACATATCAAGAGTATGCTCTCTCTCCACGCGTGCTGCACTGCACAGACGGCGAATGGTGGTGGAACGGTATCAGCGATGGAATCTATCGTGAAACATCCAGTGAGCCTATCAGGTTTTTCACCGGCCCCGGCAGCATCACCTGGCCAGATAAGCTCTCATTCTTCAACAAAGAAAGACGGAGTTGGAGCAGAACCCCGGATGCTTGGTTCTGGGACTACCTCACATCCCAATACAACCAACGTGCTCTGACCAAGCGAAAAGATAAGCTCGTGGCGTTTGGGGCAGTAGCTCAGCTCTTTGGCCAAGTGAATAACTTGCCTGTAGATCAACCTGGGGAGTATGTCGCGGGCACATGGCGAAGTTATCTACCTTTTGGACTCCTTTGGAACATAGGGGAGAACGCACAGCGGTTCGTGAGCCAGCCGGGGTCTGAGGATGCACAATACATGATCCCATCATGGTCATGGGCTTCCATCGACGGACTAGTGCGCTATCACGATGGCAGCTCGTTGAAAGGGACGCGAGATGAGCAAGTCAAACACATGCCGCGACTCGTGGATTCCAACGTAGTAACGGAAGGAGGACCGTTTGGACCAGTCAAGAGCGGCTATATCATATTGCATGGGCCAATCTTTCGCATCCGCGTGGCCAAGAAACCCAGAGATCACAAAGAGAACGCATGGTATCGCAGTTTCACAGTACTGCGGAGCGACAACTCGGAAGCCTGGAAGCATGACGGACAGGCGTTCGTTCTCGATACATGGAAAGGCAGGCTAGACGAGTGGGCTGACGACCGAGAGATGTATCTTATGATAGCCGACTATGACGAGGAGGATAAATATGGCTCTGGATTTGCCATTTTGCTAGAGCTCGCAACAGACGTAGCAAAAGAGAAAGGCGTGTTCCGACGCATTGGGTCAACTTCGTTTTACTTTCATGGCATGAAACAGCTGATGGATGATGTGAGGAAAGATGGCAACGAGGTTTTGAGGGATGGGGAATACATAGATGCTGACCTCCAGACCGGTTTTCACACCTGCAAAATTACCTGAGCATGAAGATCGGTTAGCAACTGTCCTTCTCTCTTATCAATTGGGCCTTGTGTGAAGCGTGGTGGTCGAATGGAATCGACCTCTTGGCTCTGTACAATCTCTTGAATCAAACCAAACCGCAATGAAGCGTACCGGCCGGTGAGGCATTCTTGTGGACATGATAGTGACATTACGCATGTGAAGCATTGATGGAGACGGCCACTAGCGTTTTAACCCACTTAATAACATGCCATAAGAAACCTCTGAGAACGTGCTATATCCATCCACATCCAAGGTGCTCGAAAATTATATCTAAAAGAGAAAAGACGTAAGAAACTGGTGGGAATCTGGGGAACGCGTCTAGCAGCACTTAGTATTAGCGTAGGATTGCCTAGTTCCGCAGAGTCGCGGCGATCGACATAGTATAGTAGTGCAGACGCCATCTCGGTTATCGAGAGGCTGAGCAGAGGTGATCGGCGCATGGGGCCAAATGCGCACGACATGACGCCTGCAGCATAAATCTCAAGATATTAATGTGAAGAAGCAATACTGCTTGCTTACCATCTTCTCCAAGGATTTGATAACCCGACCAATTCAATTTGACAGGTCGGCAGCCTTGTTGAGCGTTCTAGTATATAACTATACCCGGACTAGCGCATTGGTAGGAAGACGACGGTCTAAGCGGAAAACTGGATCCTCACTTTCCAAATTGGATGTCTAGGTGTTAGTGAAGGAGTTGAATCTGCCATGTCATGAATAGGTTTGATTGTTACATAATCTAGAAGTTGTTGCTCATATCATCCATACAAGTATGCGGACAAAGATTTTGCAATCCAGGAGTTGGCTGCTGAATGCTATTAACGCCGCTCTCCGCTTCTCCACAGAATCCTCGGTACGAGCTCTACTCCATCGTGTGGATGGAACATTGTTTTGATTGATTTTGACGGCATATCCCACCAGGCCGGCCGATTAACAAGGCAGTCAGAGTGTAAGTAGCTTTGTCATCTCTCATGAGGCAATTATAGTGGGAAAATCACGTTGCGTTCGCCTTTCAGTAATCAAATATCTGAGTTTGTAGTAAATAGTAATCGTGGCGAAATTCATCGCCATCATCGAGTAGCTTCAACGTCATCGAGAAGGAAGAAACGGCAGCCTCCGAGGCGCGAGACTAGGAACCGGAAACTACTAATCCGCCGCAGGTCCAGACAGTCACCATAGGAACATGAGCACGTGCTCCGTCGATTCGATGTTGCTCGCGACAATCGTGTGAAAATCCGCGGAGTTCGGAGCTCGAAAGGAACCGACTGGGGGTTCCTGATGTCCGTCCTGTCACCTATCCTTTTATCAACTGTATTTACCGTCGAGCAGCAGAGCACTAATGAGTCGACGGCTAATAGTATCCATTTCCGGACAATCCGGATAACTGGGATTTTGAGTTAGGCAAGCTTAGTGAGATCCATTGTAGCCCACATTATTAGAATTTTATGCGTAAGAAATTCTTCTTTTCTGGAGATTTGAGTCCTTTAAGCACAATCAACCTGTGGGTTCCAGCCCAAGAAAGGGTTGTCAATTCCACATGCTTTGGATACGAGGGACACCGAGCGATTAATGTTCCGTTTCATGGCCGCTTGTCCCTGGCCCTCGGTAGCCACACGGTGCCCAGGGGATCTGCAGGTATGGAACAAACTTAGTCCCTTTTAATATACTTCCAGTGCCATGTTTCTGGGTGGAAACCACACGGCCAGGGGTGACTATTCGTGGAGCTAGACAATCAAAATCCACCTATGAGTCGGCGGCTACAGAGTCTCGAAACTTGGCGAAGCAGGTATAGGCTCAAAAGAGGTCGGCAGTTAGAGTTTTGCACAGTGTGACGACGTTACCGGCTGAATGCGAACAAAGGTTTATTCTCACTGTTGGTGTGAATTCCCTAAGCACTTGGAGCAAGTCGTCTTTCCAGAGGCTACCCGAGCCTTTCCATCAATGGCGCTCTCCCAAGTGAGACGCGGCTGAATAGGTGATTATAAACCAACAAATGGAAACGCCGTGGAGTGAAGCTTTATGATGTGAGCACGCACCGTCTCTTTTGCTCATACAAGTCACGCGACAGCACTTACATAATGACGGCTGCCATTTCCAACGACACTCATTACCAGACACCTTTGCCAAGAACAACGGACCAGTCGATGCCGAGGTGTGGAGCAGAGGCACGCGACAGCTGCTTCGAGATGGAGTCGGACAAGGTTTGAGGTTTATCTCTAAGGGTGACTGGCTAACCTGCCCCTTGCCAATCCTGGTTTAGCATTGCCCAACCGCAGATATCGATTCGACGTGATGGCGAAATTCTTAGCCTATCTGACCTTCCTCGCAGAGTTGTCGAACATTGGCCCTCGATGACACGGCGGAAGGTCGCAAAGAGGGTATTGGCACATAATACGATAAAGTACGAAAAGGCTAGGGCTTGCGCATAAACCTTGTTCAGACGTACTCAGTGACGGTATATTCAAAAGGTCACGAGCGGCTCATGCGGTCATTGTTACCAGCCGCATAGGCATTGTTACCTGTCCGAAGGCCACCCATATACGCCGCTTAGAAAGCCGCCCCTTGCCATCCCATCACTCTATACTATGGGTCCCGGATACCAGGCAGGTGTCGAACTCATGGAGAAGAGGGTCTCGGCGCCTTTCTAATAGGCCTCCTGCGGATGATTAGGACATTTTTTTTCCTTTGCGGGTTCCGGGTGGGTGCTAAGTCTCCGAGGCCTTTTGCACTTGGGAATTTCGCTGTTCTAGGTTTGCTGTATTGATCTTGCGCGTCGACGGATATGGCGGGAAGGATATTTCGTCTCTCGAGAAAGCCAGATGCTGACAGGTATGGGCAGCATAGTCGACAACTGAGATATACTAATCGGAACCTTGTGCTAAATTAGAGCCCAGATTGAAAGGCAGCAGGAACTATACGAATAGCAAAGAGGGGGGGGGGGGCCTCAAAAATCCTTCACACCCAGGTGTTTCTATTAGCCCAACATCCACGAGCTTCCATGACGCCGCATCGCCTCGGCGGCTTCATTAGTAGCCTACCTCCCTACCTCCATCCAGACCCTCCTCCCGTGCTTGTCCCAGTGTGGCTTCGGAGCCGAGGTTTTGGTCTCCAGATAGGACATGGTCTAGGTACTCGCTAGAAAAGTATGGCGATTATACTCCGTGCTCCGTTCAAGATTACCAGGTACGGGAAAGAGTAGGAGGGAAGCATTGCCGATGCTGGTACACCGCGAAGTCCCGTCCTCCGTGGCGCTCTCCGTGATGTCTTCCCGTTTGTGTACCTGTACGGCCTGCGTGCCCCCGTGTCCACCGTAGCTCGCATTCATCATAGTTTGGCAACGTGCCTGTTCCTATTTATCGCCTTCGGCCGTCTGCTTAGCAAGCTCTCTCAAACCGTGTTTGCCTCTTCTTACCCCCCCCCCCACGCTCTTATATTAATTCGCTCTGTGTTGGCGTTCCTCTTTTTCTGCAACTTGCCTTGAAGCTACTAAACTCTTCAATGGTTTTATTCGCCAGTTAGATGTTTTTGCCGTAGGTCGACAACAATCATAATATCTGTGCTCAATTCACGATGGCCGTTGGCGCATTCCTAGAACCACTCGTGGTGGTGACACTTCTGTTTGGCGGTGCGTGGTTCAATAGAAACAAGGACTATGACTTTTGGAAAGGATCCCAAGGCTGGGCTGAAGACAACACTAGCCGCAAACGAAGAGATGATATTGGAATAAAGCGTAGCTCATCAGAGACTATCACTCCCACGAGTCCTACCTTGAGCTCCGGTTCATCTTCGCCAACGCTCTCTGCTAACGATGAATTGCCTTGGTCCTTCACATCGCGGCGGCGCAAGATCCAATTCTTTGGATATAAGAAGATTGTCACGACTCCGAATACTCTCGTCTTCAAGGATCGATTTCTTAGTCGAGTTCTCCAAAAGTTTCCTTTCCTGGCTGAGGCGTGGTATTGGGCACTCATATATTGGGTAAGTTGAGCCTGGTCAACTTCGACGCGTTTCATTATTTTCATGGCTGCATCGAGTTTGAAGTTTGTAATTTGAAAGACTTATTTTTGTTCGCCTTTCTCTCCCTCTAGGTGTACCAATTGGGTCGAGCGTTTACCGCCGTTACCATTGTCCAGGGGACTGTTCATGTCGCTCGAAAGCATGCCCTCAAGCTGATTCACCTGGAGCAACGGTTCGGTATTTTCTGGGAAGCGTCCGTCCAGCAGTGGTTCTTGGAACGCCCGACTCTGCTGCACTGGATAAACCGGGTCTACTCCTTTATTCATATTCCGGGTACTATTTTCTTTCTGGTAGCGTTGTTTTACCTTACTACCACTCGAAAGCGTCGAGCAATGACTGGTCGAGTCCGAAACGACTTGGTATCCGCGGGACCTGCATTATATGAAGCCAGGCGTCGGACAATGGCCATGTGCAATTTGATTGCTTTTGTTGTTTTCACTCTGTGGCCGTGCATGCCCCCCAGACTGTTGAGTGATCCCAATTATAATGGACCTGATGCGGCGGAGGCAAAGAGTTTTGGCTTTGTCGACACCGTTCACAGCAGCGCTGGCGAGAGCAGCGTCTGGACAACAAACAAATTCTGCAATCAATATGGTGAGCATCAAGTAGAGAAGGTCCCTATTCTGAGGCAAGTCAGCTAACATTTTCTCTCCTGTAGCTGCCATGCCCTCTTTGCATTTCGGCTATTCTCTCCTTATTGGCTTGACGGTTGCGACACTCCCTATCACTGGGGTTCGACCCAACTCATGGAAGCGTATCGCTATTGCTGCCCTGGGTTTGTCATATCCGGCATTAATTTTCACGGCCATTGTCGCGACGGCGAATCATTTCATCCTGGACGCCGTCGCAGGGGCGATTGTTTGCGGCATTGCGTGGAACGCGAACGGTCTGCTACTGAATCTGTGTGTCCTCGAAGACCATTTCCTTTGGCTTGTGCGGATCCATAAGCCCGTTAACTATACCGATCCCGAGACTGCGGTCGAGCCCCAATATCATTCTATCCTTTTATCAGAGGAAGTTTAGACGGCTAAACGATGTTTGATTATTTAGAGGGGTTTCTGGTGAAGTCTTCGCCATCGTCCGTGAATAATTGAATCGGATGACTGCTTTGTGTAACGCATCTAAGTTCATGTTAACGGATTTTGTTAAAGCGGGTAAACGGATCTCGGCGTACGGTATATGGAGGTATATGATATGGGACAATGTACGAACAATGACTGGTCGTTGAGAAGATGAAGATGATGGAAGCATAGTATTGACTCTTTTTTCTTGATGATTGGAGTAGGTGTATTAATAGTAATGGCAACGCTGTTTATACCGATGGAACGCGAATGCCACCGAAGACGGGAATTGACGATGCTTGTTTTGTATGTCTCTCGTGGTGATGGAAGGTGTGAGGCACTGCTTGACTCCTCAGGCATTCCACGGTAATATCTAGTCCCTTACTTCGTACTCTATAGTACCTTGGGTATCAAGGAGATTCTCTGATATCACTGGTGTAGGCAGGTAAGTACTAAAGTACCTCTGCTCCGTATTAGTACCTAGGTGCGTTGCATCTTTCGGGCAGATAATTAAACAAGCTGCTACATCACCATATTTTGTCATGGTATTGAGGCATATAATTATCATCATCATCATCGATTTTGATGAGAGACGCGCTTTTGTGCGGCACCTAAGCATCACGCCTAAGCCAAATATCGCCGGCGTTGCGTATGACAGTACGTAGGCATTGTCTGAATAGGGTCAAAAGCGGCTAGGCTTATGGGTAGCTTCAGCGAACGATTCCGCCTCACACGGCGCATTCCCGCGCAGCAAACCTGCAGCAAACGCCACAGCGAGTACCGCTACTCGCCCCAACTACCAAAAGTGGCCACAGACGCCGGTAGCTGTACCCTGACCGTGGCCCCTCTGCAAAATGACCTTGCGTGGCGGGGCACATGCGCTTCGCGTCGCTGGTGAGTCGTCATTCAGCCACTGCCATGCCATGAGGCAGCTCACATGCAACTCAATTCCGGAAACGAGTTTCTCTTTGGCGATGCATCCTCCAACAGCGCTGGGACAAGTCTCTATCTCCTAGACATATACCCGGCAGATATAGACTCTCCCTTTTCTCCCCAGCTCCCCCCATACGGCGAGCAGGTGGCCTTAGCACTCTTTCTACTTGTCGCAAAGCTTAGCGGTTACGTCAACGACGATCCCGATAGAGAGCGATAGAGAGCGCCAGCATCATGACTTCAGGACCAGCCTCGCAGGATGACTCGGCTCGCCCAACCTCGCCGACTGGGAGCTTCTACGCCATGAGCGACGACGAAGAGGGTGGCTACGACACCATCACGCATACCGAGTCCGGCAGAGGAGTGAAGCTGTTGTTTTCGAAGAGCAAGGTGCGTGCGACTGCTGACTGCTGACTTCTCATCTGTCATGTTGCATCTTCAGAAAGCTGACATTCTCCAAGGTCTACGTCCATCCGACTCCATCCGCAAAGGACAACATCTGTGGTTATATCGCTCTGCTGCAACAGAAGGGACCGAGGCGTGATCGTCCTTCTTCATCGTCTTCGACGGAAAACCCCAATAGCATTGCATCTTCAGATCTGCTTCTTGCCTGGGTTCCCGAATCATCACTTGGCGACTCGGCGAGCATCTATGTCAAGGTGGATCTCTCTGATGCCGACTCTCCCCCCAAACAGTCATATCTTGTGCCTCCGCCTCCTACAGTGACGACTCACAGCAACACCGTCGGCGGCTACGCATTTGCCATTCCCGTCAGCGCAATATATTCCCTGCTAGTCCGGCCACCAAGTCTGGGATGGTGGTATGGATCCGTCATCATTAATTCCAGAGGAGGTGATAGCTTTCCTGCCCTCTTCTTCCATGATGATGAGTGTCAAAGCACCATCCTCCAGAAGAAGAAGCTGGCCCGGGACAACTTCGACCCGTTTGGAGAGAGCGGCCAGATGTTTTGGGGTGCAGATGAAGTGTTGCGATGGCTGAGGAGATATATCAAAATTGAGAGGTCAGGTGCAGAGCCCAATATTTATCTCATCGAGCCCAGCAAGGAAGATCTGGAAAGCTTTGGCGCGAGGATGGCGACAACGAAAGCGCAAGGCAAAAGCAAGGCTGGGAGCTCAAGCAACAACAAGGATGCCCAGATGGATCCCTTTATGAAATTTGTTAAGGAGACGGGCTGGAACCTGATGGAAAAGTTTAGCAAAGTTACCACGTTAACCAGGAGAGCAGCTCACGACTTGTCAGAGAACCCTAACCTCCCCCCTCAAGTGCGAAGACTGCTCAGAAACCCAGAGGTTCAGACGCTTCAAGATGAATTCGACAGCGCCAGAATATATCTTGCTCGGTGGGCGATGGGCATGGCGGAGCAGAGCGAACGTGATCATAGACAGAGAATATGGACCGTTCGAGATGTGATGGAGCTTGAAGATACTGATGTCGGGGAGTTTGAACTTCTCGATGGCGTAAATTCTCTGTCGCTTGAAGAGAGGAAGCAGCCACTGACAATCGAAGAATGGGATGCATTTTTCGATCCCGAGACTGGGCGGTTGTCTATTGCAGTTGATGAAGTTAAGGAGCGCATCTTCCACGGCGGACTGGACGCCGATGATGGGGTTAGGAAAGAAGCCTGGTTGTTTCTGCTGGGTGTGTACGAATGGTACAGCACGCTGGATGAAAGAAAGGCCACGATCGCTTCCCTGAGAGACCAATACTACAAGCTCAAGCAATCCTGGTGGGAGAGACTGGATGGCGAAGGGGGAGACGGAGAAACCGGCGAATGGTGGCGCGAGCAACGTGGACGCATCGGTAAGCCGAATACGAATCCACCAAACTTTGAGCAGACATTATTTGTATAGCCATACTGACAACTGCACTGTAGAAAAGGATGTTCACCGGACTGATCGAAACGTTCCCATCTTCCAAGGAGAAGATACGCCTCATCCGGATCCGAACTCTCCGTTTGCTGAGGTTGGCACCAATGTCCACCTTGAGCAGATGAAGGAGATGCTTCTAACGTACAATGAGTACAACAAAGAGCTCGGATATGTTCAAGGCATGTCGGATCTCTTGGCACCAATCTACGCCGTGGTTCAGGATGATGCGGTGGCCTTTTGGGCATTCCAAATGTTCATGGATCGTATGGAGCGCAACTTCTTGCGTGACCAGTCAGGCATGAGGGGCCAGCTATTGGCCCTGGACCAGCTTGTTCACTTCATGGACCCTAAGCTCTGGGACCATCTACAAAGCACCGACAGCACCAACTTCTTCTTCTTTTTCCGCATGATACTGGTTTGGTATAAGCGAGAATTTGAGTGGATGGACGTGCTCAAGCTTTGGGAGTGCCTCTGGACGGACTACTACAGCTCAAGCTTCCACCTCTTCATCGCCTTGGCCATTCTAGAAAAGCACAGGGATGTTATCATGACCCATCTCAAAGCGTTTGATGAGGTGCTTAAATATGGTAAGCCAGCCAAAGCCCTACATTGTTACTCTATAAAACCACTAACAAACTTCAAAGTGAATGAACTATCAGGCACCATTGACCTCGAGTCCACTCTGATTCGCGCCGAGGTTCTATTCCGACGCTTCCAGAGACTTGTGGAGGCAGTCGACAAGAAGCATAACTTCCCACCTCCAAGAACGGAGAGCCAAGGCCAGGCAAACGCCAACGCGGCCAAGCAGCCGACTCCTAAAGGCAAGTCCAACGCAGGCTCGCCAAAACAAGAGCGGGTAATCACTCCCGAGTTGAGAAAGCTGCTCAGCCGAAAAGTCGAATTCCTAGAGAAGAAGCCAAAAGCAGCTTTAAAGGCTGATGGATCAACTGAATCAAAGTGAGAGGATTAAAGCTTTACGAAACCTGAACATGTCTATTTTCATCGTCTTTTGCTCTTGGATATGACTTGTATTTTTTCCCGCATCTCTTTCGCCTGTTACATGTTTTACAACAATGAAGAACATAAAGAACTTTATGGGAGTAAGGCGTTATTTTGCTAGCATAGTATTTGATCTGCATTCTTTTCCCTATACGCAGCGATGAATTGAGAAATATTTATTGGCACAAGCTTTCCATTTCCTCAAGTGATATACAAGCCCCCTTTCATGTACTATGTTTCTTCAAATCCTCCTCGGTGATGGTTCCAAGGACAGCACCCATGTTGCGCTCCGTCTCCCCATCTTGCTGCATGCCCCTCTCGAACAGAGCCTTGATACGAGGGCCAGCCCCGGGCCACTTGGTGGATTCCGCAAACAGAGCCATTCCTTCAGCAAAGTCGGCCTGGTTAGGCATGCCCCAACGGGCGTTTACAACGCGCTTCGTCTCGACCAGGAGCTTGGCATCGAAGCCTGCGATTCGCCGGGCAAACTTTTCGACAAAGTCTTCGAATTCGGCGTCTGGAACAGCGCGGTTGATCCATCCGTACAGCTCCGCCGTAGGGGCGTCATAGTCGTCAGAGCTGAGAAGAATCTCCAAAGCCCTTGCGCGACCAACCAGTCGAGGCAGCCACTCGAACCCTCCCCCGCCGGGAATGATGCCGGCTCCCAGCTCAGGCAGGCCAAACACAGCCCGCTCACGGCTCGCAAAGCGTATGTCGCAGGCATTCGCAAAGTCGGCGCCGAAGCCCCGTGCGCGGCCCCTGACGGCAACGACGGTGAGGGCGGAGAGGTTGGCGATGCGGACGGCGAGGCTGGGCCATGTGGCTCCCAAGCCGGTGCCGGGCCCTTCTGGCTCTTCGCTGACACGGAGGAGGTCGGCGTGGGCGATGAAGTAGTCTGGGCTGGAAGAATCGAAGACGATGACGCGGACGTCCTTGTCTGCTTCGAGCTCGGCGACGAGATTCTTGAGGGCTACGTAGCTTTCAGGGTAAAGGAGGTTGAGGTTGCCGTTGTTGAAGGTGGCGCGCCAGTAGGCTGGCGTAATCTTTTTGACAATGATGTATTCGTGGGAGGACATAATTGCGACTCTTTTGACGACTTGTTAGTCAAGATGGGGTGAGTTTTCCTCTCTACTGTGTGATTCTGGAGATGGGGTTTATAGGTTATGTGAGGGCGTCTTGCCCATTCTTTATAAGAGTTTCCAAAGAGTCAACATTTCTCTTTACTTCAAACAATATCATCTATTTTCCCAAAGGAATTCACATCTCCGCATAAAGCTCAGCTACTCCTTGTCCACCAAGACAGCATTTCAAAGCCTAACGAGCCAAGCCAACATTAATAATTTTGATTATATTCACCACAGAGCTGACATTTACGCCTCATTTTTCGCAATCTCCACAAGTTGACTCGAATATGTCAACTCAAGTACCTACTTGTACATGTATGTACTGGGTACTAATGCATAAAAAAAATCAAGTGTTGAGTCTGTCAAATTAGTAGCATCGCAGGTTCTAGTCAGAATTTGGCTCGATTAGGAAAGTGCATGGATGAGCATGGTGGACTGGAAAAGATTCCCACTTGGATTCGTGCTTTATTAATCAACCAGACGATAGGAGGGTATGAGCTTGGAGGGATTATAAGATCGGGTGGGAAATCTATCCGTTGGGGTGGATAGGAAAATATAAACGCACACATATATATATCTTGTTGTAGCATCCTTAGGAAAAGCCATGGCTTACTATTCTTTTGGAAGTGAAGAAGACCAATTACATGAACCCCAGCTTTTTTATAAAAGAAGCATTAATAGGCATTATATATTGTGAGCTTTGGCTTAAGACGGCAATTACCACGCAACTCATGAGTAGCTACATGAAAGAAAAGAATATACATCGCATACCATAGACCTAGACGTTATATCATATTAAGAAAAAAGCACACTCCTTCATCTATACCCCCGAGGGCCGCTGGGCAGCCCTTTTCTCCGTACTCCATTCGTAGCTCCACCTCCTGAATAACCACCGCCGTCACTAGACCAAGGGGCGTTTGCGCCTACAAAAGGCTGGCCACCACCACCACCACCTCCTCCTCCTCCTCCCCGGGAATTATCGTAGGACCCTCCTGGTGCGAACCTGTCCTCGTAGCTGCTTTGAGAGTGATGGCCACCACCTGAACCTCCACCTGGTGGTGGCTGAAACGGCCCATTGCCATTACTAGAAGATGGACTCGTGGTGCGTGTTCCCCAAAGTCGCTGCTTCAAACGATCCTGTGCTGACCCTCCACCGCCAGGAGCTGAACCGCCTGGGCCCGAGTAGCTTCCCGCACGAGGCGCCTGTCCCCTTCCAAGCAATTCGTCTCTCGAAGACCCCCCGGGTTGCGTCGTTGCCGGTCTTCCGGCTCGCAAGCTTTGTGGAATCTGCGGCTGCTGCTGCTGGGCAGGGCTGTTGTCCCATAGACTGCTGAGTCCTCCAGCACCAGCCTGTTGAGGCCCGCCCAGTCCGCCATATCGTGAACCGACTTGCGGCTGCGCATATACTGCCTGGGTCATCTGAGGGGGTGGTGCCTTTGGGTCAGGAGGCAGCCAGTTTGGAAAAGGGCGGCCCTTTTCGGTGTAGTAGTTGCGAAGGACGCGGCAGACGTGGGTGTCATCTTCGGTGTCGCCGTCGGCCTCGCTGGAAAGGAGGGTAGAGCGGAGGGAGGAGATTTGCGACGAGGTTTTGGTGACGAGATTGGAGTACCAGGAACTCATGGCGCCGAGGGTATCTTAAGCTCGCGTGATATGTCGTGAGAGAGCGCAGTATCGTACAGACTCGATGATGAAAAGCTGTTGAAACGCAATCACAGAGAGAATTAAAAAGAATCCGAGCAGTCTCGCTCGCTTATATTCCCTTTTACCGAACGGTTCGTGTGATGGCTGAGGGCAAAGAGGCTCACGGTCTGGCCATCTGGCGGTGATGCTTCGCCTGCGGATCTCGTGCGCTGTCGTCGTCCCTCTGTGCGGCGGTGAGAAAGTGGGCGCGAGAGCTTCTGATTGCCTGTACCAGGCACCGATAGGAGAGAAATCAAATAGCAACAACAATAACAACACTGCACCTTTCGCCAGCAGCAAGAACGTCGACGGCTTCCAGCGAGCAACGCAGAATCAATACCGGGACCCGAGGTGTTGGGGGAGGAAAGGAGGTTGGCGGCTAGACGTGGGGTTGGAGATGCTTGAACGGAGGATACTTCGGCCACTGGGCCTGTAACTCTATTCGTTTTCAGGCGGCTCTGCATTTTGTTAGTGGGCGGCAGTGCTCCAATTCCGAAGCCTTTAGTGCTCCTTTGGGGGCAGTCCAGTCCGCTTTAGGTGGTGGGGTCAGTGCTTCAACGGGGGCACGGATGCGTGCGTTGCGAAAGGGTGGGCGTCACAATGCATTCAGCATTTCGCTCAGCTCTGACGCTTTTGAAACCTCTTGTGGCTGCATCGGTGAAACAACATTAGAAGACAATGCGCCTACCATGGGGGTAGGTACTATATACATGTATACTAATATATATAACAATCCTCCAACCAGACAGAAAAGACCAAAGACCCCCTTTTTTATCATCTGTACAAAGTATCCCGACGCCATGTGCCATGAAGCCTGTTCTAGGACTAATAAGCCGATACAAACTCGAAAACCCATTGTAGATGCACCAGACGATATCGTGCTCTTGGCTTGATTGGCATGCCATTCGCTGCCCATTCGCTCGTGATTGATGCCAAATTATTAATGACCTCCAAATTGAGAATCGCTTTACCAGGCCAAATCGTTGGTCAAAGCCAGCTTCTCCTTCTCCTGCTGCTTTGGCCTCTTGCTCTTCATCTTGGTGACCTTGCCGCGCTTGCGCTTGTTGCCAGCCTTTTCCGCCTCGGATTCGTCGCTGTCCTCCTCCTCCTCTTCCTCTTCCTCCTCGCTCTCCAGCCAGTCCTCAAGATCCTCAAGCTCATCCTCGCTCTCGTCAAGGTCGGAGACGTATTCGATGGCGGCCTCAGCGTCGTCTTCCTCGCTTTCAGCCTCTCCATCCAGCTCCTCATCCTCATCCTCCTCGATACCCTTGTCCATGTCCTTGTCTCGCTCGCCCTCGCCACCCTTCTCCATGGCATTCAGAACCTTTCGCCAAATGTCCTCGCTGACGTTCAAGGGCTGGTCGCCGTAAGCGCCCTGCCTCAGACGCTCAAGCAGCTCTCTCTCAATGGTTCGCTCCAGCTTGGCAGCTGCCTCGGCCTTGCGCTCTCTCGTCGCCTCGCGGTGTCTGACCTTGGGGGCCAGCTTAGGAACCAGCTTTTCACCCAAGCGCTCATCTTCGGCGGCAATCCTACGCATACGGATCTGCACCTGCGTCAGGCGAGTGAGTCGCTGCTTGCACTTGTGGATCAAGAATTTGGGCCAGTAGATGAGCCTCTCGTCAATCTGCTCCAAGGCCTTGGTGTAGTTGTTTGACAACTTGATGCGCTCCCACATCTTGGAGGGCAGGTGCGCTCGCTCGACAGTCTTCATGTAGAGGTATAGCGTCTGCTTGGTTGGGTGTTGCCGGATGGTGGCATACCGCGAATTGGCTAGAGGGCATGACTGGCGATTGCAGAGTCCAGTAACGTTGTATTCATTGCGGCAGAAGTTTTGCTGCTTCTCCGTTCTGAGGGGGGTTTGGTTAGCATTGATCTATGAAATTCCTTATTGCAATTAAAAGATGCAAAGCATCAATGGCGTCCAAGTGTCGTATGAAGCCATCATCCAGCTATTGACACAACTTACTTTAATTTGAAGGCGCAAAACTGCTGGTTTATGATTTGCCACACGATCTCGTCCGAAGCCATCTTGTCGAACTGAGTCTCCCGCAAGAGAAGCCCTTGTCCGAGTATACAAAAAGAGAGAAAGAAGAAGAAGGAAAATCAGGAATCCAGCCTTTGATATGAAAAAGGCTTTCCAATGCAGAAAAAAAGTTCCTGGCGGGGCGGATCTTCTCCAGGTTCCCATAATTTTTTTTTCAGCGGTCCAGCAGAGAGCTCCTGACCGCCTTCCTAGTTGAACCCCTGCGCCGCGGCCCGGAATAATGCGCGCTCCGGCGAGATCCGTGGCTGGTGCTACGGGAAGCGCTGCTGACCTCTGCGTCACTCACTGCATAAGCCGCCTTTGTGCTCATCTTTTGTCGCAACACCATTCAACGCCCCTTCGCCACGACTCACGACTTTCGACGACAGCCGCCGCTCCAGTTCTCCTGATTTTTGACTCGCCTCTGCCATCCCGTTACCAATTCTTCACATCCTCACCAGCTCTTCAATCCCCTTCCGCGGGGCTGCCGTCAACTACAAATCCCAAACCAATTCCAACTCATTACGACGACTCGCGGCCAGTGAGATAGACAGATCCTCAAGGATCGCTTCATCATGCCCACCGCCGGCCTCAAGACCATCATCGCCCTCTCCTTCGTCCTCGCCGTAGGATTCCTCCTCGTCATCCTCTCCTGCGCCCTCTACAAGGTCTACTACCCGCTCCTCGTCGTCGCCACCTACGTCCTCGCGCCGCTGCCGAACTGGATCTGCGGCCGATGCGCGAACCCGGATGACTTTGTCGAGAGCGGCGGCGCGGCCGTGCTTGACCTGGGAAGGTTTTTCACCGGCTTCTTTGTTGTCATGGGCATTGGTACGTGCTGATATTTTGCTGTCCCATTTGTTTTGAAGTCTGTGGGCGGTAAGAGAGACGGCAAAGGAATGACGTCGTTGACTAACTACTTTACTTGTTGCGCAGCCCTCCCCGTTGTCCTCGCGCATTCCGATCTCATCCGAATCGAAGCCATGATCATGTCCATAACCGGCGGCCTGTTGATCTACGGAACCATCATCAGCTTCGGCATGTTCTTCCAGGAAGAACAAGAGTTTTAAGGAACAAAGGATCTATGACCTCAACTATGAAAGCCGGAGGGTCCGAGAGCGTGTGTGTGTCATGTGCGAAACGAAGAATGATCCAGCCTATCGGCCTTGAGATGGGCGCTATCGACCCGTATGAGACTCTGTCATGTGTACCATTAATTTCTTTCCTGGGGAATTCGATACGAAGCATAAGCGGTCTTCGGGGTTATTTTTCTGCGGCTCTGTTATTATGTGTGTCTTGGACGATTGGATGCGCTTTGAAATAAAAAACGTTGTTTCTTTTTTTCTATTGAGTTGTGTTTTCCGTTTATCCGGTCAAGCAAGTGTCGCTCGTGCGTCATCATATCTATCTATATATGTTGAACCATGCCCAAAGTAAAAGCCAAAAGAAAAAAACAGAATACCTGCTATGCATACGTTGAAGTATTTGATCTCCTTCCAAATCCAATCCCATAATTTCAATGTTAGATACCCGTAAATCCTTCCAAACCCAAAAAAAATCAATCATACAAGCTATGCCACGTCTTTAAAAACGCCCAATGGTCCGCAAAGCTTGGTAAACATCTCCTCAGTCTCTCCCTCAGGCGTGCTCAAAATCGTCACCGCTCCTCCCGCGCCGATCCGCCAAACCTCTCTCGGTTGCGTCTCCCCTTGCTCTTCCAGAGGTGGCGCCTTCTCATCATCCCATCGGAACATGGTCCTGATGGTGACACTCCAGTCTCCTTGGCCACGGGCGTCGAGGAAACCAACCACGCCAGAGTATATGCTTCGCTCGGTGGGCTCGATGGTGCGGAGGATCTCGCAGCTGCGCTTTTTGGGTGCGCCAGTCATGCTGCCTGGAGGAAGGGCGGCGGCGAGGACATCTAGGCCGTTGGGAGTGGATTCTCTGGTAGTATTACCGTGAGAGGGGAGCTGGCCGTTGACGACGGTGATCATCTGGAAGACGCTAGAGTACTCTTCCACCTTGAGGAGATCCGGGACCGTGACGCTGCGGGCACCGCAAACGCCGTAGAGATCGTGCCGGACTAGATCCACAATCATGAGGTTTTCCGCCTCTTCCTTCGGTATATGGAGGAGCTTTTCGGCCTGTGCTAGAGTGGATACGGTCTCGGATTTGCGGACTGTGCCTTTCATGGGACGCATGGAGCAGAGGCCCTTGGGATCGTGGGTGAGGAAGCGCTCTGGAGAGCTGCTGAGGATGGTGGCTCCGCCGAGGCGAATGAAGGAGCCAAAAGGGGCTGGCTGCCGGGCCCGGAGTGTTCGGTAGATTTGCCATGGAGTGCCATGTCTGGATGCTTCATCACTCGGCCATGATGGGCTTGCTCCATTAGCATTGCCATTTGCCAATAGTGGCTGCAGGTGATGCGGCAAATCGTTTCCAGGAGGGCGAGTCATGGTCGTCTGCGCGGTAAGGCATAATTCGTAGGATTGTCCCTCAGCAATAGCGTCCTGGCACTGGCGGACGTCGTCATCATATTTGTCCGATTTGGGAGTCTTAAAGCGCAATCTACCAGTCGGTTCTTGAATACTCTTCAGCAGCGACTCGTTTGCCTGTTTCCTTGCAGCAATAAGCTTGTACTCCTCCGCTCCATATCCCGGCTGCTGCCACGCCCGAGAGTTCTCCAACTTTGTCACAATCTCATCGATCCATGACTGGGTATCTGACTCTGGAGCTGCCAGGGCTTGAATATAGGCCACTCCGGCTTGGTGATCGAGGACTACACTCTTGGAGATCCAAGCATAGCATAGATCCGGTCTGTGGTGGCCCCTGTTCTTGGAAATAGATTCCGGGCTCAAAGAGCTCAGTCCCATTTCGTACGTGACGAAGCCCATGAAACCACCCTTGAACGCTGGCTCTTGGCCACCCTCCTCGGCCACTCTTCGTTGCTGCCAAAACTCGGAGACGACATTCCAAACATCGTAGGCGCCATGCTCGTCGCTGCTGTCGATTTGTATCTTTTGACACACCTCTTCCTGATCCCTTGTCCCGGGCTGGCGCAACGTCACCCAATCATCTCCAACATGATACTCAAAGCGTAAAGCCCTGTCCACCTCCAGCGCAATAACTGAACTGCGCGCCAAAGGATCACCACTGATGGTGCTCGATGAGTCCAGAAGAATAGAATCAGCACCCCCCAGGCCCAGAAGCTCTGCAACATCAGCTGCATCCACGCCGTCGGGAAGCGTAATTCGTCGAGAAGAGTAGATAGGTGATGTTCTAGACGCTGCCAGACCAGACTGCATATCCCTCCACCATCTCTGAGTCGCGAATTGCCTCTCAGCAGCAACACTCCGTTCAACAATCTTCGATGGCGCCAGGCTATCAGCAATATTTTCTGAATTCACCGGCTTAATCTCTCTTCCCGTCGATTCATTCCACTTAAGAGCCTGACTGAACCAGTTCTTCAGCACTCCGTGTGCAGCTGGATCCGTGCAAACCGACTCGGGGTGATACTGAACCCCCCAGAACGGCAATCTCGCATGCCTCACTCCCATCAAAATCCTCTCCGGCTCAGCATTCCCATCCTCGCTCTCCTCCATCGTCCACGCCAATGGCACAAGCTCAGGCGCAACCTTTGGCGGCAACCACATGTCAGTCTCCCACTTTTCTTGTGGCACATCATCCTGTCCCACGTCTGCACAGAGGCTGTGATACAGCGTCGCCTTGAACTCTGGCACGCCCGCAAAGACATCACCAGACTGATGCTCAATCCCTCTAACCATCCCGTGAAGTCCCCTCCTCAGCTTCCTGATACCTCCTCCAAACTGTGCAACCAGGCTCTGGAAGCCAAGGCAGATGCCCAACACCGGCACCGCCTTGTCTCTCGGCAACTCCCACAACAGGCGAAACGCCCCGACATCTGCTTCGCACAGCGGCGATCCCGGGCCGGGGCCACACACCACGGCGTCGAAACACGGCAGCCGGGCCAGGAACTCCTCGGGCGTCCAGTCCGGGCTGGGATCCGCGTGCAGCGTCTTGAGATCCATGTGCAGCACGTGCACCAGCACGTCGTCGCCCAGCGCCTCCTTGAGCAGCGAGACGATGTTGTTGGTGAAGGAGTCATACGCATCCAGGAACAGGATTCGGTGACATTGGCCATCGCGGCGGCGGCTGCGGTCCTCCGAGTCCGCCGCCGCCGCCGCTGGCGAAACAAGAGCCGATTGTGACTGAAGAAGAGGCATCTTCTTTCTGGTGGGGGAGAGGGTTATGCCGGTCTTCAATTACCCCGTCACTGACTCATGAAAGAAAGAAATTGTGGAGGAGGAAAATAAAGAAAATGGATAGAGAAAGGAAGAGGTCAAAGTCGAAGTTGATAAGGTAAAAGTCAAAAAAGCGCCTCCGGGCCAGGGATACGGAAATGCCGCGAAAAGCCGGGTCTTTTTTTTTTTTTTTTCCTTACCTTATCTTTTTCGGATACTAATCGACTAATATTGCGCCGAAGGGTACGGAGTAAACCTGGAGCGTTTTAGCATGTGCAAGCCGATGGCAGTGTGAGTGCTAAAAAGAAAAGTTATAGAGAAAAAAAAAACTTATCGTTTGACAGCTCGGATAATTTAGTACAATACTATGCCTAAAATTGCCAAGTTGGTGGTTCATACAATAATAGCCCTTTGTCCTGCTATCTTGAGCTGTTCTTGGATGCATGTGGCGGTTGTCTATTTGAGGAGACCTTAGCGTATTGATAGAAATTAATCGACTCGCTCTACCTTTTGCAACTCAAACATTATCCTCTTCAACTACCTTTCTATTCTATCGGGAACCGAGTTAATTCAAGCACATGAAACGACACATGTGCAAGAAACAACCCAATTCAAATACATAATCGCCCCAGCACACCCAAATATTAGCTGATATAGATGTAGTATTTATAGTATACTATGCAAGGATATCAGAAATGTATACATATTTATACGCAGCTGCGCCATTCATCGCAATCGTTATCATGTTAGAAAAAAACCTTAGCGGCATGGCGCCTCTGACTCAATCGCAGTCCTTCACCGTCAAGATGCAGGGCCGTCGTGAATGCCACATCCTCCGTTCCTTCATACCGAGCGCCGTATCCACTATCGGTTGGGTATCCGACCGTGGGCGCTCCTGAGGCTGCTCACTGTCTCCTCTCTTGTCGGCATCCTCCCAAATCTGAACTTCTTCTACCGACGCCGTAAGCTCAAACTCTCCCCGGCAAAGCGCCGTCACGCCGATAACAAAGTCCGTGCTACTGCCGCCTTGAAGCTCCGGTAAAAGCTGCTGCAACGTGCCGTTCCACACAAATTTGCGCGTATAATCAAGCGCGATATTAACAGACCGGTGACATAACGCCGGTAGAAGTCTGACCAGCGTGCTCATCGGCCGGCTTGTTCTGTTGGTGACTCGCACCCGAACTTGCATAAACTCATCCACGTATGCAGTGGTTGTGTTACTCTCGCTCTCTTCCGGACGCTCCACGGAAATATCTATACCGACCTCGCCGACCTTGACAATGTCAATCATGCGGCTGGTAAGGCGAATGTTCCGGAGCTCAACAGCGCCATTTCGTTTCGGTACTGCCGTTGTCCTCCACGTCGCCTTCAAGCAGTCGAGAATCTTTTCCCTGTACCAGAACGCCTCTCGGTTGGCTCGCTCCATCTCAGGCGAGATCTTGCTAGTGCTAACCACAAACTGTCTGTTCTTCGAAGGGTTTAAACTCGGAATTGCAGCATGCGGGTCTTCTAGATACACTCGCTTAACGGGTATTATGATTCGACTTGTTTTGCCTGGTAAAATGCCCTCTTCAACGGCCATGCCATCTTCGTTTTCGATATGAACTGCCATCTGACTAGGCCAAGCATTTCGCAAGTCAACGGATAGCAGGCAGTATTCATCAGGCTTCACAGGCTTGGTACCCCCCAGGCGCTCCCAGAGAGGCTGCGGAATCAAGCCGTGCATAGGCATCACGTCGATCCTTGCTAGCTCAACGCTGGCGTTGACAGTAACAGTCAAGGGCACAGATAGTTGCCGCGTGTAAAACTGCTCCGTCACCTCGTCCCGAGGAACACCAAGATACGTATAATCGATTTGAATTGTCGCATGCGTCAGCCCAGGTTTGCCAAGAATCTCAAACTCAAACGTCGCCTCGCCTCCCGGGGCGATGTTGCGGTTCTGGTTAGTTCGTGGAAGTCGTAGGGCCTGTTTCTTGATGAGTATCAATTCGTATTCGTATAGCTCTGCCGGTGTAGCATCTCGGTTCGCAAGAGCTGCCTGTAGAGGCTCCTGTGTCGAGTCCTTGAAGGAAAAGAGCATAAAGTCAACCGGTGTCGTCGACTGGTTCTGCAACGTGACGGAGAATATCTGCCTCTCGCCCTCCAAGATCATAACTGAAGACTGCGGAA
Source organism: Trichoderma brevicompactum (assembly GCA_003012085.1). Classification (NCBI taxonomy): domain Eukaryota; kingdom Fungi; phylum Ascomycota; class Sordariomycetes; order Hypocreales; family Hypocreaceae; genus Trichoderma; species Trichoderma brevicompactum. Next base: position 81,138 of record PXNZ01000024.1, read on the forward strand.
GAGTTGTTGACTTCACCGTGACGATGGGTAGGGGTTGGGTGACGTTGAGATCCAGGTTGTATGGCTCTAGAGGCATATCGTGAAATTTTCCCGACATCATAGGAGCAGATACCGATGCAATGCCCTTGACTTTGATCTTGTCTTCTTGATAAGGCTTCCAATGCTTGGGAAAGACGGCGAATCTTCTCTCCCTGCAGCCCCTAACCTTGATGATTGCTCCCGTCACTTTAATGGACCCCGATTCCTTTGCCCGACCTTGAAGCCGGACCGCCTGAGTCCGGTAAGGTCCGATGATGGCACTTTCAGTCATGGCTTCGAAATCGACACCATCTGTTTCGAGCCGTATGCTTTCGATATCCAACTCAACGTCGTAAGTGTTTTGAATCGTGACTCTAAACTTCGCCGGTTCGCCAGCAACCAGGTTTGCGGCTGCCGTCTCATCCGGCTCCTGCAAGAATGGGTTATAGATGAATGGGTTAACGTCCTGCGACGCGCGAGTCGTCGTTGCTCCCGGCAAAACACTGCGAGCATGGGGGATGGGGATCCGGGTGCTTGGGAGCGGTTCTAGCTTAATCTCGCGAACAAGAAACTCATCCCAAAACTCGGCTGTCAAATGCGACATGCCCAGTCTTTTTACGAGGTTCGAGGTTCGCGAAATGTTGCTTACCAGGCGGACTTGCTCATCCCTGTGAATCCTGGGCGAAGCATCTTCGCGGCGGGGCCCTGGAGCAACGCCAGATCCAGCTGTGCGCATCAAGTCGCTAGAAAACTTGAGAACCCCGTTAAAGTCTGGCAGAGCTTCTGAAAAGTTGATGCACGCTCGTAGAATGTTGAGCTTGATGTCGGGAAAGCCGAAAAACCTCGTCTTCATCTGGCCACGGATTCTAGCAATCACAGCGTCATCCGAATCGTCAAACCCTTCAGAGAGCGATTGCCGCCGGGGCTTCGCCCTATCGAACCCAACAACGCCATACGACTTGCAAAGGAGCTCAAGAAAAGCCTCTATGCCTTGCTCAATATCTCCTTCGGCTAAGTCGAGGGCCATGGCCCCGGTGGTGCCCTGCGCATTGCCCGCCGTCACTGCTACGAGACCCGCAGCTGGATGGACTCCAGCGTCTGCGGCTCCGCGCGTCCTTGCTTCGACCAGCCCTCCAATGAGAACCGAAACCAATTCACGAGTGACCATGGCCTTCTTCCGATGATAGCCCAATGGCCCCAACACCGCTGCGATGCCGCTCAAAATAGAGATTCGGTCAACGGTAGTGAGCAATTCTGTGGCGGTCGAAGGGAATGCCCTAAATAAAAGAGTTAAAATATGTTGCCTCGAGGGTGTTATCAGCAGCCGCGGCGAGGTTGTAAGGTCTTTGTCCAGTCCCTTCCCCAGCACAATCATATCAAATGCCTTTTGATCAAGCTTGCCCCCGCAGAGATGCACGGCAGATAGAATCTTGCTGAACCGGATAACAGTCTCCGCCAACGGCAAGGGGGGAACATTTTCGGCTGACAATCTCGAATAAAGGCCCACAATCCGTTCCAAAAGTTCGGGAAGGAGAGTCTGGAGATATCGGAGGTGCCTGGGTTGAGTCTCATCTGCATTTTCTGGCTCTGGCTTGACTGATGAATGCTTATCTTGTGTGGGAAGACACACCATCGGGATCTGAAACGTCAGCCCCGACCAGCCGAGCAGCAACAGATTCATCAAGATCAACTCCAGTGCCTTTCCGTGCCAGACGTGATCGTTCAAAGACCGAGCAGCGGTAGCTCCTTCGCTCAGCTCTTTCAATGAATCGCCCCAGCGACCAGCTTGAAGGTACATGGATCCTATGACAATAGCCGATCTGCCTTTTCCTTTGAGACGCCACCGGTCGTTTGCTCCTCCAGGTCCAAACCCTTGCACCGAAACACGGTCGCGGCTCGCATCCTCGATAAAATCAGGCTTAGGGTGCGACTCGGGGGAGTCTGGCCTGTGACTTGAAGCACTTGAAAGATCATCCGCGCTTAGGGGGGGACTGGAGAGGTTGCTTTTCAGGGGCGTAGACGGACGGCCGGGCGTGGAGACGCTCGACCCGGGACTTCGCTGCGAGGGAACAGGAGGCAGGGATAGGCGTGCCCCTGATCGGTCGGCCACGCCTGTGGCAGAATTTGAACGCTGAAGATGCTGCGGCAAAGCAAACTGAGAGTTGCGCCTGGTAAAACTGGTGGGGGAGGTCGCATCGGGGCCCCACGACGTAGTGCTCAGCTGTCTAGCCAGCGAATAGCCCCCGGGGGACTCAATCGCCGTCATGGCCTCGTACGACTTGCCCAGCGTTGTCATCTCGGCTAGTAGCAACGACGATATGTCGCACATGACCGTCTTCATGGTAGTTCTTTTGGAATCTTCGGGTGGGGGGATCGCCGCCATCCCCTCGGGTATGGGCACCTCCATCGTCGGCGTGACATAATCAAAGATGAGCACCCGGTGTATAAGAGCCTTGGGGTAGTTGTCTCGCAGCTCTTCAAGCTCCTGGTACAGCGCGCGGATATTCTTTTCCACTGGTGTAGGGCCCTTTCCGTTCATAGAGTGTCTTTTGCTATATGTTACATCGCCGAGCTCCTTGCCGTCGGCGATCGCGATAACGGCCATTGGCTCTCGGAAGAGGTCGAAGGGCGAGAGGGCAAGATGCGAGGGGGGCGGAACGTGGGCGATGAGGTCGTAGAGCATTGCGCCGTCGGGATACGCCAACGGCGAGAACATATCTGGAGAGGCTTTACATCAGTTTGTCAAGCTCCGGGAGGCGCCGTGCATAATAAAATCTACACGGCTGGTATAGCTCTCTGCGGCCAGGCTGGCACTTACTCCTGTTGGGTCGCCCATCGGCGCTGATATCCCTGAGTTGAACGACATGTTCGGCCTGTAGCCTCTCGACAAAGGACGCAAATCTAGATGCCTTGATCCTTCCGAGCGGTAGCAGCAGCGCCTTCACCCTCGCGGGAGCAATGGGAAGCAAAGGGTCCAAGCTCATTCTAGCATCTGGAGTCGCTCAGCATCGTCCTCGGGGCCGACTTCTCAAGGATACCATAGATCTAGTCGCAGTGCAGAGGGTCTTTGGGTCGCCTTTGAGGCCGCTGCGCATATTCCTGAAGCGCTCTGGTCGTCGATTGCGGCGGATCCCTGGCGGAGGAGGTCTCAAATCGCCGCGACTACCTGAAGGTTATGTTGATGTGGTCTCTTGTGTCCACCGATTCCAAACAGCTTGTCGCACCGTCCCACCCATGACCTCCCCTTGGAGGGGTTCTTTTAGTAAATAAACGTTCACTAAGGGGGCCTAGTTTGCTTACCTAAAGGATTGTTTCATATATTTAACTAGCCTAGATTATTGTTTTAAAGCACAAAGTATAGTATCTTAACATTATAGAAATTAAGAAAATATTATTTATTAATTTAATTAATTTATTTGTAATTCATTCAATTGTTTAGTGTTATTATAATTATCTTACTATATTGTATCGCACAGCTCTAACACAGCTAGGATGCTTTTTAGATCCTGACATAGATACCGAGTGTCATCCTCGCCATCGCTCAGGTCAGCGCTGAGATATGATATTGGATCGTCTCCTCCGTATACTCACTGCCAATTCTCCATGGGCCAGCAATTCGGAAGTTGCCCGGATTAGTAAACAAGAAATTTGCCAGGGCAGTATAGTAAAGACCCCTTACATGTATCCTCATCCATTGAGTGCCAAGGCATCATCGCCGAGGATACCGGGAACACGCCTGACCAAGCTGTCGTCTGGCAATCTCAAAAGCACAAATCGATCCGGCTTCCCCTTTTATGTGCTCACCAACGTCTCCCTCTGCTGCTAATACAGCGGCATACTTCTCGAGATTTCCGCATTCGAGAACAGCATTATATGAATGCCGTGTGTAAAGAATCTTCTACTTGATGTCGTGATGCTGCCCAAGGCGCCAGAGCCGGTTCGTTTCTTGCAGTAGAATAGATGGCTCTGTTTGCTGGAATCTCCAGAATTAGATCTCGGGCAAGCCTGGTGAAAATTCACCCCTATCGCGGAGAGCTGCGAGGAAGTTACCAAACACGCATATGGATTTAGTCTCGAGGCGCGCTGCTTTTCATCCCTCTCGAGCACTCTTCTGGCGCTTCTGCCGCTTTTCTTTAGTCTCCTCTTGAGTAACCTCCTTTGCCTTTTCTCTCAAGCCTTCCTCTGGCGCTCCAAGTGGCCTTCCTCGTCTCATTCATCTCCTTCCTTTGCTTTCTCCGGTCTTTTTCCAGACTCGCTAATCGCCGGTTTTTACCTATAGCATCCAGATCTTTAAACCTCCTTATAGTGTAGTAATAGAAATGCATTGGGTTTCTTTACCACAACTCAAGTGATGCCACACACAGTATTCCAAATCAGGTCCGCGGAGACAGCTTCCCTTATAGATGTACCATAGTAAAACGGTTTCCATGGGGTGCATGGACAACTAGTTGTTCAAGACTCCCAGACACCTTGTCAAATACTAGGTGTATACAAGGTGTCTGAGAGCGTACTCTGAACTCATTGAGCGACAGTAATATCTTCGTTAGCTTTATAGACTGTTCCTCTCGGAGCTGGCGCAACGCATACATAACATCATTAGTACCGGCTATAGAGAAACTGGGGGGTATAGCAATAAATATAGTAGAAGTAGTGGAAGGAGTGGGAGTAGTGGAAGGAGTGGAAGTATAATGGGTAGAATCACCGGATACTGTGTTATTATGGCATAAGTGAACTTGCAAGTAGTTTCTTGATGGCGTTCCATTTCGAGGCAAAGAGAGTTTTCCACTTTGGGTTATTGTAGACTTCCCCAATTGGGATGATCTTAGATGCCAAGAGTTTGCCGAGACTAGCGACTTTTTGACATTGGTGCGAATTGGCAAAGTCTAATACATGCCCGAATGCTATACTTGAACACAGTGTATTAGATATAGGATAATGGCTATAAATGGTTAATAAATGTAATTTCATCCTTGACCAAAAGGGACATTACTACCGAATGATGTAAAGATGTCACCTAGAGCTCCAGAAGGCTTGGCCATTGTTGAAACATCGAATTGTATATCTGGACATGGCAGTTTTTCGAATCTCCTCGAGCAAAATATGCCACACATCTACTTTACGACAGTGAGTGTACCAGTTCGTCCGTTGAACATCCGCAACATGGGCCTAAATACCATGAGCAGCAGGGAAATCTCAAAGCGTAGATGAAGGCTCATTGCTGATAATCCAGTGAACACATAGGCTTTTACACGAAGCAATGCAATAACAGCAATATACCAACCTGTGTATAAAAGCGCAGATTTCCCCTTTAGTCGCTCCCTTGGCACTAGATTCTGAGAATAGAATCTCAAGTTAGGTGGTATGAGTACCGTTGAAGGTGTCTGGTTGCAGGGCCATGCTGACAAGAATCTCAGATATTAGAAGTGATGAGTTTTTTTTAATCTTTCACATCCTCTCCTTTTTTCGCTTCGCGCTTGTCGCGTTTCATCGCCTTAATCGTCGTCTTCCTCGTCTCCATCCTCATCGCATTTTCCTCTTTCTCCTCGTCATCGGATTCGCCATCTTCTTCCTTACACTTGTTGATGCTCCATGGGGTAGGTTCTCGGTCTCCTTGCTTGTACTAGATTCGTTATATAAGCCATGACCTTTTTCGGAGTCACCGGCTTTTGGTAGCTTCAAGACATGCACCGCACTTTCCTCTGGAGACATGCTTCGCTTCATGGCTGCGTTTGAAATGCGGATATGGCTTAAAAGCAAATGCATAGATGTCACTTTATCTCACTCAGATCAGGAATACACAATAATCCATCTGTCTTCCATTATTGTAGATATTAAAGTCCAAGCGATGGCTATCTTAATCTTTGAACTTTTGTGCGTCCTTGAGCGATACAGTCAAATGGCAGGCATGATCGCAAAGGTGAAAGGAGTCAAGCCTAATACTAGGGTACATATTAGGTCACAATGGTCTAGGGCACCTGGGCATTCAATCATGTGTGTGTCTTAAAAACACCGAGAAATACTATGAGCCTTTTATCACAGTTTGTGATTTCTTGTCATTCTGCCGAAGTCCGTCCTCGACGATAGATACCTAGAGTGGCATGCATTGTTTTATACATGCTCTCTAATATCATACCCGGAGTGTACCTAGATAGTCGTATAAACTAACTGTAGCACATATAAATAGCCGTCAAAAGCATAAAGGAATGGGCAGAACTGCAAATGCCGAAGTACTATTATTATAGAAAAAACTACTTGGCAGCAAAGTCGGGCGTTTTTGGGGAGAGCTTGAGGCGGAGATTTGGTGGAGGGACAAACCCAACGGAGTGATATTTTTACGCCCCGAGAAACAGCCCCCAATCAGCTCGACAATCTGAGGATCTGCAGGCATGACCGGGGGGGTCGTGGGGGAGGGACGGAACTCCGAGTATAGAAGGGGTACTCCGTACTGGGGAGCCCATCGCCCCTCTTGTTGCCCTGGAACTGGTAGGGCTGTTGGATTTAGCGCTCTCCAGGGCAGCCGAGACAAGTATGGAGTACCTAGAAGGTACCTCCATCTACCTGAACCCTACGATACCGTGGCTTGTGGCTTTACAAGGAGGGCAATTAATCTGCGGGCTGCCCTACCCAGTAAACGAGATCCGGATCTGCAGTACGTGTATTTACGTACTTTGTACTTCGTATCGGCGAACAACATGCGACAGAGCTCTCGTGCAGGGCGCTTGAGCATGTCGGTCAGGCAGCAGGATCAAGAATCAATGGCCCGTATATTGTTGATTCTAGCTAAGGTTTTGTGGTTTTAAAAAGGGTTTTCAGTACTTGTTCGTATCCAGCAGTAAAATTGACACCAAGAATAAAGTAATTTTTCAGGATTCGGCACCAATATTTCACAAACGTCCCCTAGGTCCTAAAACTTTTGAATCCAAGAAGAAAAAAATACCCCTGCTTGATTGTCCTGCTTTCTGTACCAATATGAAATTTGTTTTCCCATCTTTTTTCTGTCATGTGGGATTGGATGCAGTTGTGGGTGGTCCGGTGGCCGGCGTCTGGCCCGCGGCGGGTGTCTGGCTGGCGCCGCGATTCCTGTCGTCCCTAGCCTCCTCAGTCAGCTCGCTCTCAAAGATGTCGACAGCAAGGCTCGCTTCGACGAAATCCTCCATTTCCTCCGTGACCGTCTTTAGTTTCTCCTTTACCGCGAGTGCACCTTCCGTTCCTACAATGTGTCGCGAGGGTGGGTTCTCGTGACCACCAATGGCAGTCAGTGCGTAAATTGTCTCGTTGACTAGCTTGTCGATGGACGATGGCGGCAGTTTGGGATAGCGGTAAAAAATCTCACCCACGGCTTCGCCCGGCTCCAGTGAGACGCTGTCTGGTGACGTAGCGGACATGTCGATATCCGGATTAGCCGGTACCGCCGTGTCCGGGTTGGAATTGAGGACATTGGTTAGCATTTCCCGAACGCTGGGGGCCTCTGCGAAGCTGCTCGCGTAAGCAGGAATCTGCGGAGCAAACGTGATGCGATTCGTGAGCGACTGGATTTCCTTGTTCGGCTGGACAATGGTGACCTTGATGTTGAAGGGGGCGACTTCGTAAGCGAGGGAGTCACAGAAACCCTCGAGCGCCCAGGTTGCCGCCGTGTACATGGACATGTGCGGCGTACCGATGTGGCCACCCGTACTCGTGAGGACCATGATGTGGCCTGTATGCTGAGTCCGGAGCTGCGGCAAGGCGGCCTTGATGAAATTGACCTGTGAGAAGAACAGGGTCTCGAACTGGTCCCTTGCCAGGCTCTGAGTGGCGAGATTCGTAGACAGCTCCTCAACGGTCCCGACAACGGCTGGAAATTGTGGGCAACCCCATGGTTAGCAAAAATGATCTTTCGATAACTCCTCTCGACGACACACGTAATCGCCAGATGGATGCATTGAGCAGGTTATTTTTGCCTTGCCATACCTTCTGACCTGCAGCACAATAGAATATCGATCCTCCCAAAAACGTCGACAGCCTCGGCAACGGCGGCGCCGCACCCGCTCATAGTCCTTCCATCGCACCGAATTCCGCGGATCCTGTCCTTCCATCCCTCCCGGTCCCTCCGCCCACTAGTGCACTCGTTGATGAGCTCACGAAACTCGGCACTTCGTTCCTCATGTTCAATCTCCAAGGGAGGAAAACAAGCCGCGACACAGTCGCCGTGAGATAACAACTGCCGGATCAGACGCACCGCTAATGGTGATAGCGATGCAGTCAGAAGCCACGTGCGAGGCGAGTTATGGGTCGCTGTCGGGCTCTCTTGGTCAGCCATTATTGATGCTTATTGATTGTCCTTTCGAAAACATTTTACGAAAGGAGTCGAGGGGAGAAGAGCAATTGAAGCTGATCGGCAGAAGAGACACGCAAGCATTTGAGTGCAATGAAATCAAAAAGGAAATAAAAGGGGGGGAGGGAGAGGAGATTGAGTCAAGGGAAAAGAGTAATTGAAATAAGTGAGTGAGTCCGAGTAAGGGCAGATTTAGACTAGTGAAGGTGGTGAATGAAGAAGAAAAAAAAAATTAATTCCCCAGTGTGTAAGGCGGGTAAAAAAAAAAGAAAGAGACGGCAAGTGCAAAGGAAGCCTTGGAGAAAAAAATGAAGGAAAGAACAAATAAGGGAATTTTTTTTTCCCCAGAGTTTGACAAACGAAAAGCCAGTTACGGCATCCCGCCACGCAAAGAGGGCGTCGTTGTACTCTGCTCGGGCGATCGCCACAAAGAAACACAAATACTGTTTTAACGGAAACGGGGACGCTTCAAGGGATCTTATACGTGCATAAGAAGGGAAAAATACATACGGAAGGAGGGGTTGTTTTGCAAACGCGAAGGCCCCTGAGCGGCATTCAGTGCTCGAAGCGCCGCCGATTGCGGTTGAATACCTGGCTGTTTAGGGCGCTGAGCACCTGGAGCCGCGGGATTCGAGGTGGGTTGAGCACTATCAGTCGTCCCCGACATTTTTTGGTTATAGCCGCTCGCTACTCGTAACCATCACTCTTTGGCAGGGTTGAGCAGCGGTAAAAAAAAAAATCCAAGGGCAGGCCGTGCCACAAAGGGCAGAAAAAAAAAGATGGGAAATAAACGAGAGAGAATGAAAAGAAGTTGGTTAAAAAAAAGAAGGTCTGAAAGGAGTGTCAAGAAAGAAAATAGCACACACACAAAGATACACAAAAAGAGAGTGAGGCACTTTGAAAGGACAGAACAAAGGGGGGAGAAGAGCGTAGAAGCATATTATCAGTAATGTCCTCGCTCCTGCGACTGAATCATTCACAGAGACGGCATCACGCTTGAAGGTACGGGAAGGGGAGCGGCGATAGTACATTCATAACAAAATGGATCAGCCTTTTTTTTTTCGACGACCTCGCTTAACATGACACCGGGTCCAGAGCGGAAGAGTAGCCTGAATCCATCTCCCGTCGTTCCATAGATAACTTCTAGTATTGGGCATTGTTCCACGCACCTCACCCCCACTGCTGGACGTCGAGCCCGAACTTGGAGATTGACCCGAAACTTGCACCTCCTTCGCCGTCCATAGGGCTGGCCTGGTAAGCTTGTTTTCGCCTTACGAGACTCATGTCATGACACGGCCAACGGCGACGCACCCATGCGCCCGAGCAGCGGCCAGTGGGGCTGAGGGGGTGCTCAGGCAGGATGTGGCTTCGTCAAACCCCAATGAAGGTTGCTGGCGAGGCCCTCGCCCTGAGTCAGAGACGCAGCTGATGAACATATTCAACACCTTTGCAGAAGCAAAACTGCAAGTGCCGAGTTCTGTATTGCGTTGTGTTTGCAGGGGAGGGGAAGGGGTCTACGTCGGGCCATCGACAAACGAAGTCTAAGCCACTAGCGTTTGTCAGCTCATGGACCCGTTCTTTTTCCTCTTAAGGTACAAGGTCGAACACGAATCCGACGAGGTGCCTGGTTTTTTTGTCAGCCTTGCATAATTGCGAACTGGCCAGACTGTGCTGGCGGCCGCTTCTGCCTCTGGGCGCCGCAAGGGAGCCGCCGACAGGTACAGGAAATCACAGTGCGAATAGAGCTACTCCGGATACGGTGCTAAATTTGGCGACGCACTGACAAAATTTGGAGAGGCACTGATTTTGACCTTTACATATCATAGATCTGACCTCGATTCCGGGTCCCGCAACACATCGTACTATGCCCGTTGCAGCGCTAGCCAGGCATCAAGAGGCACGACTCTCTTCGCTCTCATTCGCTCGCCCTGTCGAAAACAGAATTGCCGAACTGTGTCGCCGTCTATGATTGGGCAGCGCCACGTTGGGATCCTCTTGATGCGCTTTGATGCAGTTTGATATGCACTTTTACGGAGTTCGCGGGCGCTTGTCCCCGACTAGACGGCTTCCTAAAAGTGTTCAGCTGACTGACTCGCAGTACAGAGGCAATAGGTGTTGCTACAAGTATTGCCTCGTTCTCGGCAGCTCACCTCGAGTCAAGGGAGAGCAGTTGATTCGTTATCGGGATGCATTCCATTCACAACCAACAAGGTAGATCAGCTAGAGCTCCAAGCGCGGCTTTAGCGGCACGATGACCCGAGAAAATGTCGCATTTCGCTTTCGCTCTCAGCCACCGACTGGTGTTACAGGAGTGTTAGGCAAGTGCAAGGACATGAGTCTCTGTAATGTCAATGGCCAGGTCGTTTTTGCTCAATCGGGTATGCGGTGGTCCCGAAGAGTCGTGCCGACTACTGTCATTGGCTCACCCCGCGAGCCACTCTGGGGCTTGACATACTGCCCCCCCTCCCTTCCACTTCTGAGAGTCATCATATTAACGGAAACGGACAGGAAGAAGAAGTTTAAGAAAAATTAAGCGTCTGATGCTGATGCGCTAACTTGAAGCATGAAAAACAAGAATCGTTCAAATGCGCTACGTAGATCCACCAGTGTTCCATCTGTCCGCTAACCGAGCATCTAGAGCGTCATATTATAATAAGAGAAGAAAAAAAAAAGATTCTTCAAGACTTGATCTCCGCTCGCTCCTCACGGATGCTGTCAGCACGACCAAGCTCAGGCTCAGCATCGACCTCCTTGACAAGCTCCGTAACGCCGAAGAGCTCGTCCATTCTCTCCAAGCTAAGACCCTTGGTCTCGGGCACAAAGAACCACACGAAGATGCCCATGATGAAACAGAAGGTGCCAAACATGAAGAACATACCCTATCAGGAAGAAGAAGGAGAAGGGAACGAGTCAGCACACCGATAGCAGAGTTGCATTCGAAACATTTCACTTACATAGCCAGCCTTGCCCATAGTGGTCTGCATGGTAAGAACGGCTATTGATTGGTCAGAAAGTGCTCAATACTACTCTCAAGCTGCGCGCGCATGCCATCTGGCGCTTCGGCACATCGAAGCGGCCGGGGGAGGGGGGGGTGCGGCAGGGCTAGATAGGACAACCACTTACATCGAGCGCAGACAAAGTTGAACAGCCACTGAGTGGCTGCGCCAATGGCCACGTTCATGGCGCGGAGTCGGGCAGTTGGTATTTCGCTGACGAGAATCCAGCAGACAGGGCCCCAACCGAACTGGAACGACGCGGCCCAGAGGTAAATACACGTAATGGCAACATACCCAAATGCCGTGACCTTGAAAGGGGTTACAGACATGCTTGTCAGCCAACAAAACAAAAATTTCACCGAGTGAGTTGTCCAACAGCCGCGGGAAACTAGCTGCCTCGAGTAATCAGACCGGTACTTACAGGCTCTCCCTTGATGGGGGGTTGAACTCGTCCATAGATGCCAACAATGTAGAGGAAGATGCCTTGAGCACCTGCCGTCCACAACAGACTCCAGCGTCGGCCAAGCGAATCTGCGACAAAGACGAGGAAGACCGCGCATGCTGCCGTCTTGACCACACCGTACACTCCAGTGGCGAATAATGACGAGTCATTGCCAGTCATTCCGAGGTTAGTGAAGATTTGGGGAGCATAATAGTTCTACGTTATCATCCACGATCAGCAACGTTCCCTGAAGTTATTTTCCGCGGCCCCCAACAAGATGTGAGACGCGGTCAAGGATGAAAGGCTTACAATCGCGTTGACACCAGTCATTTGCTGGAAGATCATGAGCATGATGGAGATGATGGCACGATTTCGGTTGCCAGGAATTGCCCACATTTCCTTGAGCAGCGTCTTGAAAGTGGCGTCTCCGGTGAGCCGTCGCTCGTGCTCGAGCTGATCGGCCATTTCCTGGATCTCGTTCTGGACATACTCTGAGTCGGCAGGCAGACTATTGGAGAAACCCCCCTTAATGTTAGACAAGCATTCCCTTACAGCCCGTCGCTTGGAATATGAGAAAGCCTTACCCTCGAAGCCGGACAAGAATTTTGTTGGCTCGATCCCAGTCGTCTCTTCTAGCGCACCATCGCGGGCTAGTTTCGGTGTTAGTTTGCCTCGCACTGGATATAGATGCCGCAATGCCGCAAAAGGCCGCCACGGAAATGCCGCCGGGGAATTTACGTACCTTTCTGGAGAAATAAACATGCCAATCATCAAAAAGCTGTTTTAGCGGTCAGAAAATGACACTGGACGGTGCTGCGATTCATGAAACTACGGTATACGGCAACTTACACGGCAGGTAGAGCTTGGAGTGTCAGAGGTACGACGTAGATTGCCGGTGCCGGGACATGCAACAAGCATCCGTAATTGACCCTAAAATTTAAAAAAGACTTTGTGTGAGATGATTTTGCTCTGCTCTAAAAAGGTACTGGGGGAACATGAATTGTTGCTTCATACCAGAAAGCGAGCATGATGCCGAAGACGTTGAACAGTTGGTAAAAAGCTGCATATCAAGAAGGCCAGGCGTTAGCATAACTTGTACATCTCCCTAGTGTCATGTACCTGCATGAAGGGCCGGATACTACATGCACCAGACATGTGCTCATCGGGGTCCGTAGGGCTCGTAGGGCTCGTAGGGCTGTATCTTGGATGGGGACGCAACGGAAGCCTCGGTTGAGGCTGATGCCGGTACTGGGGCTGGGAATGGGAGTGGGAGTAGGAGTGGGAGCAGAGCTTTTTTTTTTTTTTTTTTTCTCACCTGTCAAACCACCTCGAATGGCACGAGGAGCACATTCAGAGACATACAACGGCGTCAACGCAGATGCAGCGCCGATTCCCAGGCCGGCAATGAAGCGTCCGACATACATGACAGCCAGGGTGCCGTTGGCGGCAGATGCAGCCTGGAAGACGATGCCGATGATGGTCAGGAAGCCGGCGCCAATCAGGGCAGCCCGACGGCCGTAACGATCGGTGATCCAGCTGGTGAAGAAGCACGCGGCAAAGCAGCCGGCCTGCAGTGTCGAGACGATGTTCTGGCTCATGTTGGACTTTGCCTTGTCGGTGCTGTCTGCATAGTCAAACTTCTGCTGGAAGTCGGGCATGGTCAGGATGCCACCGATGGCGCCCGTGTCCCAGCCGAACAGCATACCGCCGAAGCAGGCAGAGAAGACGAGGGTGAAGACGCGCCATCCGTAAATCTCCTCGGGATCAGAGCGCATGGCATCGTTGCGCACGATGGCGCGCAGGAACTTTGCGGTTGCGCCCATGTTGGCGGCGTGCTTAGAGTCCCCGTCGAACTTGGCGGATGGATCCGATCCGGCACTTGGGCGGCACGCACCACTTCGCTATGCGGGTATATATTTTTCGTGCTATGATCAGCCAGTAAGCGGCGATGAGAAGGGGGGGAAAAAAAATGAAGAAGCTCTCTGCCCTTTTTGCAAGACTCTCGGGGGTCCAAGTCTAGCGTTGAGACAGCGGAATTGAAACGGACGACTCCTGGATCAAGACACGGCGGCTTGGTCAAGAAGGAGACGGACGAAGCGAGAAGGGGGAGAGAGAGGCAGGTCGTGCGACGCTGATATGTATTATTTTCCTTGGAGACAATGCTGGACACGGCGACCCGCTTGCTGGCAGACCCCGGTCGCACGGAAGACGACGAGCCAAATGCACTTGAAAGGAGCGGCGAGGCTAGAGATGCACGAAAGCGTTATGGTGGCTATGAAACCACCGGCCAGAATTCCCCAGACTTTGGAGCCAGCTTGGGCCGGGGGGAGTGGAGAGTGGCCCAGCTTCGTGTTTGTTGGCGATCTTGGTATTTTCGCACGTATACGCCATGGGTGTGGGATGCGAGCTTGGGATTTCCTGGATCTTGAGTGCTTTTTTTTTTTGTCTGGTGATATTAACCGTAGAGGGTGGCTCGAAACTCCATGCAAGCTGCATCTGCATCTCGGTGCATGTACATTTTACAACTGGCAATCAGCACTTGGATACAGCAACTGCTTACTGCTACTATTTACTTGCTTGTACAGTACTTTCAGCGTCCTTCAAAGCCTCTCTGGGGGCCATTGAGGAGGAGATGGGCTGTCAACTCCCATGATTGGAGCGTCTTTGTCGGCCCTTTTGCCTTTGCCCATGTACCTTGCTCGGTTGCCTACAGTACACAATTGTGCGGGTTGGCGATCAACCTATCCAGCGCTCCGTTGGCACTAGAGGCTGTCGAGTATGATTATTATTATTATTATCGACTATTGGCAGGGACCAAGAAAAGAATTAGAGTGGTGCATATTTTTTTCCATCTTCTCGTTAGCTCTTAACGGGCAAGTTTGCGCTTCGTCAAAGCTACAAACCGTCACCACCAGCGAATGAGGGCGGCCAGCACCACTTCGGAGCAACGATGAGGCCACGCCTTTCGCAGCTCCCTCTCTCAGCTAAAGGCGCTTCGTGGAGCCGCGATTATCTTTCTAGTGTGCGCGCGGGCACGGTCCAGGGTGAGGCTTCGGCTCTGCATTGAGACGCCCTCAAGAGGGAAATATCCCAGCGGAAGAATCACGTCCCACCAATGAACAGGAGCCCGGCCGCCAAGAAAAAGACGGGAACCGCATCTCGTGATGATGAGCGACGGCTTCTCGACAATTGTCCGGCACCCATCAGGACCCATGATGACAAGTGTTGAAGCCAAAATCTCTGTCTTTTGCTGTCGTCTGGGGAAATCAGCTTCCCCTCCCCCAGATTCTCTCCTCCCCCCTCCTCAACACGCCACTATCAAGTCAAACATGAATCAAAAACTGGCCAAGGCAGCAAGCAAAAGTGGCACGTTTCCCCGTTCCGTCAAATAAGGCACTTAAGCATACAGGGGGGCCTTTTAGCCGTTCTGTGGGCCCGGGGCCGTGAGGGTGGGGATCGTGGAGGCGGAACGTTATTTTGTATCTTTTTTTTTTCTTTTCCGTTTTGTCTATTCGACTCCGCCCTGCGTCGTGATTCGTCTTCTCCAGATCTCTCCGCATTTTCTCGAGCTGTTGGCGCCAAGCCATCGAGATGCGCTATCGTTAGCATCACCTGGAATTTGGGGCCTTTTGTTTCGAGGATTTATTATTTTCTTTTCTCACTTGGAACTATCACAACCATCCTCTTTGACAAAGAGGCTCTCGGCTGGAAAGATGGCTCAACTGACCACTCCGAACTCCGAGCCATGCAAGCCTCCCCTCCCATGTGTCAGACACGCCATGTACTTTGTAGTACAAAACCGCTTTCGCTAATATCACTTTTGTATGTGTATACCCTGGCAACTTCAACGACCACTCATGGGTCGTCATTCAAGGCAAGGCTTTTTGTGCTGATTCGCGTAATATGCCTGACACCTAATAGAGACACCGTGCCGTTCAAACGGGCAAGCGGGTGGCTTCCCGGGTGGAGCCTGCGTCAACAGCTGGGATTCATGGAATTTCAGCCGTCAATCTCTCCGTCACTTCTCTTGGTAGATGCCGACGGGAGAAGCGTTTATACACGTAACGGTAGGTTACATGTGCATGTGCCTCACCCTGGTGGCTGGCGCTACAAAGTTGCAGTTGGGCGGGATAAGGCTGGCGTGGTAGTACGTGTAGTTTATTTCTATGTCTATTTGCCACGTTCATTTTAGGCAAAATCCCGCCTAGGTTTCTGTTGGATCACGGCCTCACCCTCCTCTTCTTCTCTCCTCTTCGTCACTCAAAAGTGGGAAAGAATAGCTGTGTAAAAGGGTAATGTCACACATATACTCCGTACATTGCGGCACGCTCGGGACGCGCACAGTTACATCCCGCCCTTTTCATGCCGCCATCTCCAAAACTAGCCAGTTGGGGATCGCCGGAGGACTGTTCCATCCATCTAGATAGCTCTCCTTGGGGACGCCATCGCCAGCTGGCCTGGCGTAGATTGCGGAAACGTACCACACCCCTTGGCCCTGCGGGATCTTGTGCTGCAAGGTCGGTATTGTTGTCCGACTCTCCATGAGGTTTGTGTTGGGATCAGCGTTGACGAGCATTGCCTGCCGCTCCCCGTGGGGTTCGAGAGCTTTGATGCCAACAGCTCCAGTGTTTAGCGCCGCTGCAAAGGCGCCGTTGAGTCCCGTGTCCCAGCCAGCCGGAGTGTTGGTATCGTAGTTGCCAATGATCTTTGGGCTGGTGCCTTCGCCCTTGGATTCATCGTATAGATCTAAATATCTTCCATTCTCGGAATTGGCGTTGCGAATGGCAAATGCGCCGTCCGCCGTCATGACCTCCCGGCCAGCCTGAATGTGATGTACACGTAGATGCCAGTTGGGCGTGCCTTCAACGGGGGGCACCAACAACGTCTTGATCTTCACGTCAGCAAAAGGCTTCCAGACTGAAACGAGGATAGGCTGGCCGTCGCGCTCTTCAATAGCGGCGTACTCGGACAGCCTCCTCGTCTTCCAATACTCGCCACCGTCATCGGAAAGCCCCAGCTGTGATGCCAAGGCATACTGCTCCAAGGAGAACAGCCCGGAGGGCACGGAATATCCAAAGGCGCTGCTGTATGCGAACCCTCCATACTTGGCGTGTGTGGCCTTCATTGGGTAGCCGCAAGCTTGGCCCGAAGAAAGGAGCATGCAGTGTCCACCAAGGTAGCTATTTTTTCCCCCAACGCATCGCAAGGTTAGCCAGGTGGTTTCCAGCCCTCTCATTGGTGGGTAAATAAGGCTCTCTCTCTCTCTGTATGTCTCTCTCAGATCACTCACCTGGTAATGTGACCCGGCTGTCGTATAGCTTTGACTTTTGGTATCTGGGGGCTGATGGGCTCCTCTTTGGACGTCCAGAATGGATGCTGTTCTGGAACTGCCAGGCAAATGAAGGCTAAGCATGCCCAATACTATTCGTGGGGTTTTCCCCCCCAAAAGGGGGGAGTCTAGTTAGCATCAAAGGCCCTTCTCTGGATGGGTGCTGAGATATGGGGTTGCATCAATGCTACTTACTGGACTTCCAGGGCTGTTGTAGTTCTCGGTAATCTGTATGCGTTTCACGTGAAAGACAGCTGTCAGCGATCTAGCATCGGAAATAATATGGAACCTGCATGAATAGGTTTTGCCTTCTTCTTAGTGGCAAACGGGGGGGGTTGGGTTGATCATCACACGTACATACATGCTCGGGTACGAAAACCCGAGGGACAGCGTCCCGCTCGACGTCCAGATGTCACCTTGCGTCTGCCACCATCTCAAATTACGCAGAACGACGCCCTTCACCATGCCCCACGTCAGGGGAGCCGGCAGGTCGACGTCGGCGTAGGCCAGGGCGCCCCAAAAGGAGACCATGGCGAAGCGGTAGACTAGACTGCGGCCAAAGGGGATGGCTCGGCCCACGGTGTCGTGGTAGTGGATGAGGTCGAGGGCGGCTATCTGAGCGCGCTGCTTGAACTCCTTTGCGCGAGAGGGGTCGGACGTGGCGGCGAGCTTGGCATAGAGAAGCTGAAGGAAGTGGATGGCAAAGCTGGAGGAATAATAGTCCATTTCTACGGACAATTAACACGAGAACAATAAGAGATGAGAGGCCGAAAGAGGAGAGGAGAGGAGGGAGGGAGAGAGACTAACGATGGATGCCCTCCGGACCATCGTTGGACCAGCCCTCTCCTCGATAGAAGGTATCCAAGTGCTTGATGTCGCTTTCAAGCCGTTCCTCTGAGTATTTTGCTCCGTTTTGTTTGAGGCCTAGGTTGGCGAAGACGCGGAACCAGAGCCAGTTGGTGTTGGGCATGCTATATGACTTTGGTCAGTAAGTGACAGACTAAGCAGGTTTCACACGTCTATTCAAACATTAAACTAACTTTTTTTCGTTGATGGAGTTTCCGAGCCAGTTCTCGACATTGGTTCGCTCCTTTGCCGAGAGACCGCTCCATATCTCTGGTGCGACGGCCAGCGCGAATCCTATACAAGACGCTTTATCAGTTTCCATCACCTTGAGCCATGGGCTCTTGGCATAATCAGGAGAAGCACGAATTACCAAAGGGACACATCTCAACCATCCGCTGGTCGTTATCGCGAGGATACCCCCAATACTCGGGGCTCTCCGGGTTGGTCCCAGCCCTGATCCCCTGAATCCACCACTCCGTGCCGCGATACTGGCCACCCCCCGCGAGGAGGCATGCCAGGCCCCAGAGAGGGCGGCAGAAGCCTTCTATTTCCGACGCCGTCTGGTCAAACCGGACGGCTGTGGCACCGGGGCATTTGACGCGGGCTTTTTGGGGTGAGAAGAACGGCTCGAGAGGGTCGAGGAGCGTCCGGAGGAGCTCTTGGACGGAGGAACGATCTGTGATGGGGACTTGAGAGAAGGGGTGTTTGGCGTTGTAGCCGAGGGTGAGGTGAGCCATGATTTTGTGTTTGTGAACAATCTGCCACTAGGTAGAGCTGTTCAGGTGTTTTTATGAGATTAATTGTTTTGATACTCAGTAAATAGAGGCTTGGTAGGTATTAATTTTTGTCATCAATCTTATCACAGGGCCAACACGATGATCTCACAGAAAGAAAGAAAAAAAGTAACAAGGTTAATAGCTATCCAAAAGGGTGTGTGAGCTACCACTTAAGCGCGCAGCTTTGCCAATGCAAGCTCTCTCTCTTTTTCGGATTTCATTGAGCCGAGCTGGGTGATATCAGACTGCGGCATCACGAATGAGGGGCAAGATGGGGTTCATGTGGAGAAATGGATAAGAAGGAAGAGGAGAAGCCAAGCGAGAGCTGCACTGCCTATCTCGAACGAGGGTCTGTGTATTCGAATCTTATTTCAACGGTTTTGGTGAATGGTGGGATAATTTAAGCGGGTGGATGATGTGGGCTTTGCTTCTTCGTTCTCTTTCTTCTTCGTTTGTACGTGTACCGGGTAAGTTGAGAGTCATGTCATGCCGATTTACGCACAGGCAGTGCCTTGAACCCTGCATGATGGTGGTCGATCATTGTTATGGGGGCTGTTGGGATTTGCCGGCTAAATTCGAGGGCTAATATCTGCATGTATTTTTGTGCAGGTTGTATGGAGCACATGTGAGTGAGTGAATGGCAGTGAAAGATGGTAATCTTAGTGTAACCGGGATTTGTTGTGAGACTATTCGGTGGGTATGAAAAGGCAATCAGAAACTAGAAAACATTCATAGCATGTTTAGAGTTGTGGGGTATAATAGGTCACGCCTCTGTAGTACCGAATATTTGGTGTCTTATGGGGTAGAATGCTGCAGGCTCAGATACACATCAGCAGCATAGGACGACATAGGAGACTGTGGCTATAATAACGTTTTTTATACTACAACGTCGATTCCTTATAAATTAAATTCCATTTGAACTACTTTAAGTCCTGCAACTATGCTTGATAAGCTGTTTATTCAGCTCCTAGCAAGCGGCTTTAAATAATAGCCCCTACCCTAGAACATAATGCCGCTAGTCAATCAACAGAGTATTTTCATGTTGGATGTCTTTACGCGCGAGTTAAAACTCATAAATTCACATCTGTATGCCAGAATAATTTAAGCAAGGCCAAATGACACTGTATTAAATGAAATCTAGCCGTTTTAACACTATGACGTGATCTTAACTCCTTCACACCTCAACCTCCATATTCATACAACATAACCTGCGTGACGCTATATCGGGCAACACACATCTCATTCCACACTCTCATCTCAGCTCACAATACACGCAATGTCAACACCCGACTCATCGTCAATACACGTAGCCTCAAAACCCGAGCACAAAAAGGACGAAATACCTTCTTCCTCACCGCTGTCCTCGCTTTCGGGCCCAAGTTCACCGCTCACGCCGGTGCGACCGCGGCGCAGAATCACTGCTACCAAACACTATGCATCGCCGTCCAGACACGACGTCAAATCAATACCGCAACGGCCGAAAAAGAAAACCGCTGCTACGAAACGGACGCCAAAGAAGACTAAATGGGATGCTGAGAACATCCTAAAGGATCCCAAGTCTCCTCTTGCCACGGCTAATCTGAGAGTCTGTCCATCTATCGCCACCCAACTTCTCATCATTTTATTACTGAGAGACAACAAATCTAACATGAAGAGCAGAGCATTCTATGTAATCCTATGGCATGGGCAGCCTTGGATCAAGATGAAAAGACGGAAATCTTGTCGCTCTTTCCCGACAAAAGACACATCCTTGACTCTGGCACGGAAGACGCGCGACCGAATTTTGCGTCGCTGATGAATGACGACAGCTTCCGCTATGACTGCGCCGCCTACACGGACAATATTGCGCAGGGCCGCTATGATCCGGACTGGCTTGCGTCGGCCTGGAGCGCGCACGAGAGGAGGAAAGCGGGCGATTTCGACAAGTATCTGATTGATAAGCTGGAGGAGGACTGGGGGGTTGAGATTCCTGAGACGATGAAGGTTCGGCGGGCGCCGCCTGAAGAGGAGACGGGAGATGATGCGCCGCGAGAAAAAGGTGGCCCTAGGAAGAGGAAGCTGGAGGATTGGATGGAGATGGATGAGCTTGCAGCCTGATGCTGGGAGGCTTTTGAGGGAACTGAAGGGGTTGCTGATATGTGATTTGGCCGAGATGCTATCTGGATCAGCACACAGAGATACCATAGATACAGAATGCACGGTTGATAGAGTTACAATTTACGACAGTAAGAGGTGTTTGCATCAAGAAATCCAATAGCTCAATAATGGCTATATAGACACGCTCATATTTAATGTTATTTCATTTTTTCCCAATCTCGTCAGATATCCAATGCCATACCAGTCGGACATGTTGAATTCGACACGATAGTTCCCAGTTGATCCAGAAAACATATATCCATATAGGTATATGACATATGCCATGAAAACGCCCATCACTAACCCATCCATCCATCCATCCATCCATCCATTCACCTAATCAACCCGCAAGGCGCAGGACGCAGACAAAGCTCACGAAGCGTTTGCAAAATCCACAATAAACTTGGCCAGCTTCTGCGCTCCCTCCAAAGAAATCGAGTTGTAATTTGAAGCACGGATTCCGCCCACGGAACGGTGTCCCTTGAGTCCCGTAAGACCCAAAGCAGTGGACTGCTTCAAGAATTCCTTTTCGGCAGCATCGACATCGCCACCCTTGGTTACTCTGAAGCAGATGTTCATCCTGGAGCGCACCGACTTATGGGGCACGACTCGGTAGACGTTGGGATGGGAGTCCAGGGCGTTGTAAATGAGGTCCGCCTTTTGCTTGGCGAGAGCCTCCTGGCCGTTGGCCTTGTCAGGGAAGGTTGCCAAAAGCTTCTTGAGGACCTGGCCGGCGATGAAGACACTTGAAAGGGGTTGAGAGTTAGTATGTGGAGGCTGGCATATGATGAGCCGTGGTAGATGGATGACTTACTCGAAAATGCTGAGTGTGTTGTAAAGGCTGTTGTTCTTGGCAATGATGTCGTATTGCAAGATAATGGGAGGAATCTGGAGTCCAAGATGTCTCATCAGGGCGGCCGAGGGCTGCGGCGTCTGGGGTGCGAGCAGGCTCTTCTTGATGGCAACGACTGTAATACCGGCGGATCCAAGGTTCTTCTGGGCGCCGAAGAAGATGATGGAGTAGTTCTTCACTTCAACCTTTCGTGAGAGGATGTTGGATGACATGTCAGCCACGACAATGGGGCCTGTGCCGTCAGGGCCGGGGACAAGGCTCTGAGGGAAGCTGGGAAATTCAACGCCATCCACAGTTTCGTTGTCACAGTAATACAGTAGGGCAGCATTTTTGGAAAGCTTCCAGGTGCTCTCATCGGGGATAGTTCCAAATTTGCCGTCATTGCCTTGTCTGGAGTCGGCGACAATGTTTACCTTGTCATCTCCAAACAACCTCGCAGCCTCGGCGGCAGCCTTCTGCGACCATCCTCCGGTGATGATGTAGTCCAGCTTCAGGTCGTTGTCCACTGCTGCCTTGAGTTTCTGCAGCTCAGCCGGCTTGCTCAGAGCCTCCTTGTCGTCGCTGTCCTTCCCAAAGATCTCGCGGCGTTTGTTGGCCACCCACGTGCCGACTAGGTTGTATGCCGTGGCAGAGAATTCTCCCGTGCCTCCTCCCTGCATGAGAAGAACCTCATAGTCATCGGGGATGTCGAGAAATGTGGCGAGGTCTGCCTTGGCCTCATTGATTATGTTGCTGGCAGTCTCAGAGCGATGAGAAATCTCAGCAAGGCCAAGCCCTGAGTTTGCGTGATTCACAAGAGAAGTTGCGGCGGTCTCCAGCACGAGACTCGGCAAACCCGCAGGTCCGGCTCCAAAGTAAGTGATGTCGTCTCTGGCAGGCATTTTGTGGTTCGTCTGTGATGTGCTTTTTGTTGAGTGAAAAATAAGAAGCTCTAGTGAGTGGCTTAGAAAGTGTAAGTTTTGGTGAGTTCGGCGGTTTTTTTTTTATTCAGCACCACGGTATTATAAGCCGACTCTGGGTGAGTCACGATAAAAAGAACCAAGAAAAGGAGCTCAACGACACTGGCAATGAAGAGATTGGGATGAATTGGATTGGATCGAGAAAAAAAAGTTCAAGTGAGTCAATTGCAGCTTCACAATTCGTCGGAGCCTAGTGACGGGAGAGATCTTGTATTGATGCTGCCCGACTCCGCACTGGCCGCTCTCGGAGAAAAAGCACCTGTTACGTGTGAGAGCAGCCATTAAGCTTTAGCAATATCTTGGAGTCATAAATAAGACGTCCGCATTGGGCTCTGAAAACCAAATTTGGGCATGATGCTACCTTGGGGTAGTATGAATTAAGCAATCAATGATTCGTCCTGCCTCAATTGAATTGGGTTGGTCACTCGTTATTTCAATTGAGCTCTAGAAATGAATTACACATGTCATCAACAACCTTGATAGGCATCGGATGCTTCATGTAGACTAGGATCCGACATGATGGTTTTTTACTCTCTTTTAGTGGAGCATGCTAACAAGGTCCATCTGAGAGGTACCAACACCGAAACGAGAAACGCTCCGAAGCTGACATTTCTTGCAGCTTCAGTGTGGCTGATGTGCACTGCTGACTAAGAGCCTGGGGCGAGCTGCCAGCTGTGGCTGGAGAGTGCGCGCAGTGGCGTCTACAGCCACAAGGAAGGCGACGAAGCTTAGGTTGCCTGGATGCGTTTCCCTCATCAACCATTATATGCCAGCGCCAACGGTTTCTTCCTCCCCGTCGCCGCGCCGTTGCAAGCAAAACCCTCTTCCTCTCCTCCTTGATATTTCCCGACAGCCAGTGAATCATCATGTTCAGGAACAATTACGATAACGATTCCGTCACCTTGTATGTGCCTACCTAACCCGAGAGCCCCTCCAGCTGCCTCGCCTTGCAGCTATAAGCTCGCGTAGCTGACATGGCATCACATCTAGCTCGCCGCAAGGCCGAATCTTCCAGATCGAATATGCGGGCGAGGCCGTGAAGCAAGGATCAGTGGTGGTCGGAATTGCCAGCAAAACACACGTCGGCCTGTTTGCCGTCAAGGTAAGCTTCCACCTACCCCTCAGCAAACCGCTGGGCAAGTCAAGGCTGACCCGGCCCGCGTGGCACGACAGCGAAACGCAGAAGAATTGTCGTCATACCAGAAGAAGCTGTTCGAGATTGATGAGCACACCGCCATTGCCATCGCCGGTCTTACATCAGATGCTCGGGTCTTGTCCAACTTCATGAAGCAACAGTGCCTGGGCCACCGCCTCACGTACGGCCGCCCGATGCCCATACACACACTTGTTGGCATGATTGGCGAAAAGGCGCAGATCAACACTCAGGTATACGGCAAGAGACCATACGGCGTTGGCTTGTTGGTTGCTGGCGTCGACGAGAACGGCCCCCACCTGTTCGAGTTCCAGCCATCGGGCATGACGGAAGAGATGGTCGCATTTGCCATTGGCGCACGAAGCCAAATGGCCAGAACATATCTGGAGCGCAACATAGAGACGTTTGCCGACTGCTCAAAGGAGGAGCTGGTGAAGCATGGACTAAGGGCGCTCAAGGAAAGCTTGGTGCAGGACAAGGAGCTGACGGTCGAAAACACATCAGTGGGCTTGGTAGGCCTGAAGGAGGGGCCCAACGGCCGACCGAGCATCGAACCATTCAAGCTTTATGATGGTTTCGAGGTTAAGGCATGGATTGAGAGCGTCAGCGAAACTCAGGGAGGCGAAGGAGAAGGAGACGCTGCCGCGGGTGAGGGTATGGAGGTTGACAGCTAGGCAACGCGTGAGGTTCAGATGAGCTAGAGGGGCTGTGGGAGAAGGATTTAGATCATGTATCACTAGAGGCTGCCTGGACAGCACAAATCGTGAGACTTGCTACGAAGAAGGAATTTAAAAAAAAAAAAACAAAGATACCTAATCATGACATTACTTCAGTCTCATGACGTAATCATAACCAGTTTATATAGGTACATGTATATATATACCAGGTCTGTCTTCTGATGAAAGCCTCTCTATTCGTACATTAAAACCACTCAGAGAAGATGATATTCCTACATTACCGCCGAGACAAGCATGTAAATGCAGACGCGGAAAACACAAAACGAGAAGAAAAAAAAAAAAGAAGAAGAAAAAATTCCTAGCAAGCAAAGCCTTTTGCAGTTTTTGACCTCTATCCTAAGAGAAAACCCTGTCTATTTATTGAGTCCCCCACTCTAGCTTGAACGTGCCCTCGGAAACCTGGTAGTTCATCAAGCCCAAGATGGCGTCCTCGGCAGTGTTCGCCGTGACGAGGATGTCCTTGTTGGGGAGCTTGACGAAGCCCTGCTCGACCGCCTTGTCCACCCACTGGATGATGCCGTCCCAGTAGCCGTTGATGTTGAGCAGGCAGATGCCGCGCTTGTGGATTCCCAGCTGGTTCCAGGTGACGGTCTCAAAGAGCTCCTCGACGGTGCCGTAGCCGCCGCTGAGGGCGATGAAGCCGCTGCCGGGGCCACCGCTGAAGACCTCCTCAGCCATGAGCTTCTTGCGGGTGTGCATGTCCTTGACGACGGTGGTGCGGCCGTAGGTCGACTCGGTGGGCACAAACTGGTTGTTCATGTTGATGGTCTGGTACGTGCCGTCGCGCTCGTACTTGACGAGGGCCTCGGGGATGATGCCGTGGACGGAGTCGGGGCCCTTGAGCTCGCAGAGGGTCTTTGCGACTTCGCCCATGAGGCCGACGGTGCCGCCTCCATATACTGTATAAGAATGATGGTTAGCATGAGTGCCCAGGGTTAGTTGAAATATGGAAATCGTCCTGCTTACCAAGATCAATATCGTTCTCAGCCATTACTCTGGCGAGCTCCCGGGCGACTTCGACGTGCTCGGGGTCGTTTCCTCCGCTCGAGCCGCAGTATACGCAAATCTTGGTGCGAGGAGTGCCGTTGGTATGGCCGTTGGATGAGCCGTTCTGGCCGGCGGCCGAGGGGACGGAGCTATCAACAGTCATGGTGGAGGGATAGATGCGATGAATGCTGGTTTTTAGGTGGGGTTGAAGGGTGAAGGGAGTGATCTAGGAGATTTGCGGAGGTAAGAAAGAAGTTGTCGTCCAGACGATGAGGTTATATATCGAAGAAAAAAAGGACAGGACTATGCGGCCAGAGTCTCTCAGCTGGCAAGCTATAAGCCACGAGTCTCGAAAACGGATGCGGTTAGCAGATGCCTAAGGAGCGGCAGGTATGTGTTGATTGAAGCGTATAAGCGTAAGAGGTCAGATGGCAAAAGAGTGAAGCTGCCAAGGGTTGATCCCGTTGCAAGGCAGCGACCAAAAGTTCAATTCTCGTCAAAGACAAGGGAAAAAGCCAGAGTTGGGCAAAGGGAGAGTGGCGAACCGGTCTAGATATAATTCTGGCGGCGTGACGTTGCAAACACGCCAACTCAGGTCCCCCAGATCTGACGGCGCAAATCACTGCGACACTAGTCCCCTGCCCCGGCAGCCATCGGCCACCGCCGGCCCCCCCAGCGCTGCTCAGGGACGCCAAAACGGAGGCGTGGGAGTCATTGAGTGCCGGAGCCATCTCGAATGTGGTAATTTTCAAAATTGCCAAATACGCTCGCCGTAGCACACGGCCGCCCAATTGGCGTCTTCCGGAAGGTGGAACAAGGGATCTGGGCTTCCCCTTGGGCCTTGCGGCGCTACAACATAGACAGTTTACAAGGCACATGAGCCGGTGGTTTCTCTTGTACGACGGCGACTGAGACATCCATTTGCTGCGAAGACGGAGCGGGTGGCAGTTGGAGGCAAGGGAGGTGGTCAGCAGGACAGGCAGCAGAAAGTATCTGGCTGTGAAGGAGTGGGTTTGTGGTTCAGTCGACGGACGCGTGTGTCCATTCAACAGCGTTTGCAATCCAACGTTCGCTATCTGCATACCGCCCATTGCCTTTGCCATTGGGCAGAGTCTGTATCCGATGTTATTCTACTCTTTACACAGCAGAGACATCCGGACTCTCTCATTCACAGCAATGGCAGCCACCACGGCTCCTGCTAATCACAATCGCCGCGGACATAAGAAGGAAAACAACGGAAGAATGGTCCCCCCCAATGGCAGCTTCTAGATGCGTCACCTGGACTGCAATCTCAGGCCCGGTGGCGGAAGCGTCCTCGGAGGGCCATGTGGTTGGGTGGATCAGGGACAGCGTGTCACAGCGGTTTGTCGTGTATGATTGTTCTTCGGTATAGAGGCGAGGCCCCCGCATCTCCACCAAACTTGAGGCTCTTTTTCTTCTGTTTCTTCGCTTTTTCTTGCCCTGATCCAGACTGTAGAGTCGTGCCATAGTCGCAGTCACTGATTCGCCGACCCGGTTTGATGGGGCAAGCCGGGCGCCGACTTACTCCGGCTGCCGCCGCCCGCCGCTGCTGCTTGCGTGCTGCCATTGCGCAAGTACCTTGGCACGTACCTTAGTATGTGACAGGTACACAAGGCCAGTTGGAGCTGTCAGCCTAGGCCGAACTGGGAAATTTACCTCCAAGGCTACGGTGCTTGCGAAAGGCCATCTTGCACAATTTTGACGACTTTGCAACGGCACATCTGGCTTTCTGCATTCAGGGCGAACAGCTGCTCCCCAGATCATCACCGCAAGGCGAGACAGCGTCTGACTTGTCTGTGCCCCACGCGACGCCGCAGAGGCAAACTCGACGGTCTGCGCAATGCCCGAGACAGTTGCGCAGCGGCCTGCGGGCCAGGCGGGACGCCGCCAGGAAGAGCAGGGAAGTGTAAGTCGAGATGCCATCTGCTGAAACCGCGGATATGGGGATATGTGCTGACCTTTTTTTGGGTTTGTTTCAAATCGTAGGGATTCAGTATGAACAAGATAATCATGGGTATTGCCTTCTACATTGGCGTCAACGTGTTCCTCAGTTTCTGGATGGCAAAGGACCAGACGGGTGTGGTCGTCACCAATCCCGAGACCGGGGCATCCATCACTGTTCCAGGAAACTTGGGCAATATCCCGCCGTATCAGCTTCGGCCGAAACACTTGGACGAGGGCGCCAAGTATAGGCATCTTCCCAAGACCATTGCGCCCATCTGGCCCCAAGACAGCCACCTGGACATCATTGTTACAATCTCGCCCTCGTTTAACCCGGCTCCTCTGGCCATGATTCCGGCCGAATACATTGTGCTGAATGAGAAGAGGTTTCACATGAACAACAAGACAGACAAGCGGTCAGTCGATACCACGTTCAAGGTGCCAACGGCTGTGCAGAACAACGGCACGCTTTGGGGTCACTTCTACATTGGCCTTGCGGGCAGCGTCCTTGATCCCCACCTGGCCAACTATGACCCTGGACGAGCTTACCATGTGGCGCACCCCCTCACTCAGTATTTGGCCAAGAAAAAGGTCGTCAAGAAGAGGAACCTGCTGGAAGACCTCCCCTCTCACGAACCAGAGCCCGAGGAAGAGGATACGTCCGGACCCATTATTACCAGCTACTATCA
Source organism: Trichoderma brevicompactum (assembly GCA_003012085.1). Taxonomy (NCBI): domain Eukaryota; kingdom Fungi; phylum Ascomycota; class Sordariomycetes; order Hypocreales; family Hypocreaceae; genus Trichoderma; species Trichoderma brevicompactum. Next base: position 109,335 of record PXNZ01000024.1, read on the forward strand.
CCAGAACGCCAGTTTTTCCATTGTGCCTGGCCTGGGAGTTAAGGACCTGGACACCCTTCACCCAGCCCTGAAGACGTTCCTCCGCCTTGAGGCCACGGGCGCCCGCGATGGCACTGGCCAGAATGGATGGTATTGTACGTCAATTATCCCATCTCACATCACTTGATCAGAATAAAAATGCTATGGACTAACCTATCCTCTCCCAGACCCAACGCTGTTTGTCAACACATTCTGGCAGTTGAAGACCCACATGACGCTTCTGAATGACACAGTCAAGGAGCTGCCTCTCCACATCGACCTCAACAACATGGCCGGCTGGCAATTCTATGCCATGGCTGCCATTGAGCTCAACTCCAAGGAGAACGCTCGTCAGGCCGCCCTTGGCAACCCAGTCCCCGGCGGCGGCGACGGATCCGAAGTCGAAATGATCAAGGAAATCTTCATTGACACCAACCCCATCCTACTCGGCATCACCGCCTTCGCGAGCATTGCCCACATGATTTTAGAGACGCTTGCCTTTGGATCCGACATTGCGCACTACCGCAAGAAGAAGGACAATGTCGGCATTTCGGTCCGGTCAATCCTTGCCAACGTTTTCATGCAGACAGTCATCTTCTTGTATCTGTTGGACAACTCGCAGAACACGAGTTGGATGATTCTTGGTACTCAGGTTGTCGGCATCGTCATCGAATTTTGGAAAATCACCACTGTCGTCAACGTTCGTTTCCGGGAAACCGCCCCAGGCTCGCTGTTGCCGTACTGGTTCGTGTTCGAGGACAAGCACAAGCTTACCGAGACTGAGGAGAAGACCAAAGAGTATGACGAGATTGCCTTCAAGTACATGTATATGCTGGCGGTGCCGCTGCTAATTGCGTACGGCATCTACTCGCTGATTTACGAGTCCCACAAGTCGTGGTACTCGTTCATCATCACGACCCTTGTCGGATCCGTCTACACCTACGGATTCCTGATGATGGTTCCCTCGCTGTACATCAACTACAGGCTTAAGAGCGTGGCGCACATGCCTGCCAAGGCCATGATGTACAAGTTCCTAAACACATTCATTGACGACTTGTTCGCCTTCACCATCAAGATGCCCATCCTGCATCGCCTGGCGACGTTCCGAGATGACGTCATCTTCTTCATTTACCTCTACCAGCGCTGGGCCTACAGGATTGACTATACTCGCGTCAACGAGTTTGGCCAGGGAGGCGACGATGACGAGCCTGCTGAGAAGAAGGACGACAAGGCTGCCATCAAGGATGCGGCCGAAGACAAGAGCGAGGCTACCACCACTGGAGCCAATGCTGGAAAGGCCACCAAGAGGCGATGAGCTTTGGTTAGCGTCTAATTACTGTAGGTTAGTTTATACTACTAGTATTAGCTTGTATCTAAGAACTATACGAAATAATAGACGCCCTAATTGGGCCTTGCATTGTCGATGGGTAATTAGGCTTTAAATAAGGTGCCATAAATAGCTCGTCTCTCCACGACGCCATGATCGCCAGGCACTGCGAGAAGCCAAGCCGTGCTGTCAAAGTCAAAGCAGCCCCCTCAGTGAGGCCTCACGTTGGACGCCTTATTAGTGGCGCCCCTTGGGCCTGTTTCAGGATTGGCAGCGAGGTGGAGGGGAAGCGCCTCAGGTTGGCCAGTGTTCCATTTTCGACAACAGGAGCTGACGCACCAAAGCATGCACCACTGCACTTTCTGTGACATATCCGTCAGCCCTACGGTAGAGTTGAATCCTTTGCCGGCCCATGAACCCCTAGTTCTTTTCTTCTTTTTTAGCGGTGGTGTCATCATATGTGCATATGTGTGCTAAAGTAGCTTTGGAGGGCGTTTGTAAGTGAAGAAACAATGGCAATCTAGGCCCCCCTAGCTGACAGGCGCACATTGGCGAGGTGTCACAACGCCGCAACCCCTGTATTTTCCAAGAGTCCGGCACCCCTTCCAGCGCCCATCTTCCCCCCCACCGAACGGCCTCCCACCATTGGCTCTGGGGGGAGAGAGCGCCCCAATAGTGCATAAGCCAGCGGGAGGATTTCTTTTGCGTGCAGGTCTTTGTAAAGCGCTCAGATGAGCATTTAGTTTGGCGAATCAGACAAGCCCATCTCCAACTCCATCGTGTTCTCTTGCATCTTTGTCGATTCGCACTTTCTCTTCTTCTCTGCCTCTCGCTTTGTTCGTTTTTTTTTATTCACTCGTCTTTCTTCTTGTTGTGCTTTATTCGACAGCGTGCGTCATCGTCTTTGCTCGATTCGTATCCCTATCCCTTTCTGCCACAGCCTCCAGCGGCCCACCGTTGCAGCACAGCCTCGTTTTCTCGCCGGCTTCTCTTTCTTTCTTGACCTTCTAACCCGTCCCCCGGGGGGGCCACAGCGCGAGCGACCGAATGCTGGCCACAGCCACAACGTGCCGTTAAAGAACCGCGGACCGTATCCATAACCTTACTTTTGGTAGTAGAAGAAGCCGTCTTCCCGTCGAACAAAGCTACGTCATTTGTTGGAAGCTTCACCCAAGCCCGTGGAGCTTCCCCCCATGCGACGCGCCCGTCGACGGGTGCTCTTCGAGGCCCCTTGACGAGTTCATCTGGTTTGGATATATATCCATTCGTTTTCTTCCGATTCTTCTGCTCGATAGCACAAGGACTCGGCTTCTTTCCCACCCGCTGTGTCACCGTGTCTCGTTATCGGATTACGGCCAAGCTAGTTCCCTCTCAGCTGCAAGGCGGGGTTCCCGCATGCCAAGAAACTCATCATCCCCCGTCTCTTCTTCATCAGAGCAATGGGCGTCTTCGACTCGGTCGGAACACTGCTGGCAGACATTGCGAATCTCATTTCCGACGGGCAGCGAATCTTGAGCTTTTCGGACAAGCGCCATTGGGGGCAGGATGAGCGGGAGCAGGAGCGTGCGCTGGACTCGGTGTTGGACGAGGCGAGGAAGGACTTTCAAGAGCTCGGGCCATTGGTCAATGGGCGGTCGCAATATGAGCATGATCGCAGACGTGAGTAGTGCCCTGGTGATGACCATTGGGAAGAGTGATGATTGCTGACATGATTGCTGCCTTTAGACGAGTCAATGGAGGAGTTGCGAGCGATTCGGGGCAAGTTTCAGGCATTGGCGGAGAAGCTAAAAGATTGGAGTCGGTCTGGCGGTCCTATCGATCCTACCTGGGTGCGCGAGACACATTCGCTAAAACGAGAGCTGCATCGAGCCCAATGCCGGGCGGCAATGCGAGTATTCACATCCGCGCGAGAGGCCTCACAACGGTGTCTAGGCGCCTTCATAGTACAGCGCAAGCAGCGGGCTCCCGTTCGCGACGCCAAGGCCGGCATCAGACCCGACGAAAGCACATACGAGAGATATTACAAGGAGGAGCTTATGGCGTGCAAGGCCGTGGGAGCCTTTCAGCGGTTTGGGGATCAAGACATTGCCTTTATCTGTGACTTTTGTGACGGGCATTTGGTCTGGGAGGATCTGGAGCGCATGCCGACGGTGCGATCATCTACTCAAGCAGTGCCTCCAGGCTCATCAAATGCGCCGGTATCACTGTTGCCGAACAGCTCAAATTGGCAAGCATCGGGCGTGACGAACTGCGGCCAGCATCAGAAGCAGGTCATCTTCGCCCCGGTGGCAATCGCGAACCATGTCGTACCGACGCATGGAGACTGGGAAGCTAAGCTGCTATGTCCGCTCTGCGAGGAGATTGGAGAGCAGCCACAGGATGAGGACGACGATGAAGATGCATATCGCCCAGACGAAGAGTTTGACGACGTCAAGTCTTTGCAGGAGCACCTTGAGTGGCAGCACGGGACTGCCGCGTTACCGATTTCATTACCAACTACAGCAACAGCGGATAACAATTGCCGGATCATGTGAGCCATACGAATAGCGAAGCATTATCAGCACAGCGAGCATGTGAAAAAAAGACTTGTTCTTGGCATATTAACCATCTAGAAGATGAAAATGACAGAAGCGAGGGTTGAAGAATATTAATATCCCTTGACATACAGAGAGAGAGAGAGAGAGAGACGGGGACTGGAGAGGCAATACCACGTCTTTGATGGGCTCAGCGAAGCATCTGAAATTAGGAGTTTGCGGCGAATCAGGCTTACGGCGATTTTTTCCTTTTCCTTTTCTTTTTTTTTAATAACGACAGTTGATACATTCTGAAGAGCAGTGTTGCCTCAGATTAAAGAAACAAAGGCAAAGGGGGAGAGCAAAGGAAAAAGTTTCAAGACATTTATGATGCATAGAAGCATTAGTCACATAACTGTATATAGAAGTATAATGGATATCCATCAACGCCACGCTCCCGCTCTCTGGTGCATTGATAACTTGATGATTTCCCTCCCATCCCCTTGTTTTTTTCTTTTTCTTTTGTTTTTCCCTATTTTAACTTTCCCCCCTTAAAAGAACCGCCAGTAGATGAAAATCAAGATAAAGAAGCCCAGCCCGGCAAAGGGACCGTACTGCTTGAGCATCAGCTCCCAGTTGATGCGCACGGCGGCGCGGCGGTACTTTTTACTGTCGTCCTTGAGGCGGCTGCTGATTTCGCCCATGCGCTCGAGGTTGTCGCCGCGGTAGAGCAGGTCCTCGATGTTCTTGGTCATGATCTTGGTGACGTCGCGCAGCTCGTCGTTGAGCTTGTCGAGGTTCTGGGAGGCGCGGGCGTCAGCGTAGGTGGTGCGCGTCTTGACGATGAAGTTGTCAAACTCCATGAAGGCGTAGGGCCGGAGGGCCGGGTTGTGGACGTTTTGCGGGGTGTATGTGGTTGTGAACTCGCGGGCGAGGTCGGCGAGGTAGGTGAAGGCGAGCTTGCGCGGGTAGGAGCGCTCGCAGATGCAGAGGAAGACGACGTCGGAGTCGACAATGTAGTGGATTGTGAAGAGGGTGGAGGACTCGATGCTGGCCTGGGTGGCCGAGTTGCGGGTAAGTTTGCGGAGGATCTGGCGGAGCTGCTGCTTGACTTCGTTGAGGGCGGCGGCGTCGGACTGGGGGCGGGCAGAGAGGTTTTGGTTAGCATTTGAATTGCTGTGCGTGATTGGAGTAGCGCAAGTCTTGGGAGTCAAGATGTGAACGAACCTGTGCTTCGTCGTCGACGGAGGCGCAAAGCATGAGGCCTAGGGGCATAAGTCAGCTCTGGCTGCTCTTTGATTGAATTGGCTTTGGAACAAGGACATACCGTCTAGCCTGCATATCTGTGTTGAGCGAATCATTTTGGTATATGGATAATGTGCGTATGTATGTATGTGAAGAAGAAGAAAGACAACTCCCGCCGGTGGAAGAGGAAAGGCTCGTAGCTCCTCGCGGAAGTGATGATCTGTTGTAGGCGCTGCTGACAACTACGTGTCAAGTAGACACAAAGGAAATCCTCAGGCCGCCCGCCAGCGAATTGGTCGTCGAAATGGCAAAATTAACACGGCTATGAATTTCCGGTGCAAATCAAGATGTATCTGGAGACGGAAGAAAAGTGAGGAATCGCTTCGTTTTTCGCCAAAAGGAGCGCAAAAGCTGGGGATTCAGAAGACCCGTTCTTGCACAAGAGAGTTCCCTGCATGCAATGTCCAATGGCAAAGTGTCGATTCAGAGGACATGTGGGCTTGGGGAGAGCTGGGTGTGGCTGACCGTGTAGTTAAGCTTGTGGCGCAACCTTCAAGCATTGATGCTTGCTCTTCAGTTGAGTTGAAGCAACTTTCAGTGTGGCGTGTGCCCCTCTCTCACAGCGTCCGGATCTCAGCTGCATCGTTGGTTGCTCGTTTTGCCCGGAAACTGCTAAAAGTAGAACTCGGACACATCATATTTGTATGTTTTTTTTATTTATTGTTTTTTTACATTTTTCTTTCTGCGTAGTTTGCCTTTATATTTCGTCTTCCTCGTCGTCAAAATCGTCTTCTCTGCCCATCTCGTACAGGATTCTGCCACCCTCTCCCGCTCCGATATCCGTCTGTGCATCAAAGTACGGCAGCACAATCCCTTCCCTGTCCTTGCGCTGCTTCTCTGTGAGACCAAGATTGAATGTGCTCTCGGGCTGCTCTTCTCTCTCTCCATCCTGCTCTGCCCCCGGCTTCGTGAACATGGCATGGTCCGTGAGGAGACAAAGCTTGCCAAGCCCAGACTTTGCCGCTGCAGAGGCTGGCATGAGGATGAATTTTTCATCGACAGCTCTTCCACTCCTCCTCCGTAGTTCCATGCTGACGACTACACCTCCCCGTTCCTCGGATTTGCCCTTTTCTCTCAGTCCAATCAGGACGCCCTCCCGGTCTTCTTTGAGACCCCACTCCGGCTCTACGACGCTTCTGTTGCGAGCCTTTTGTCGCTCAATTTCTTGCTGTAGGTTCGACAGCGTCAAGATGGCTGTGGCGAGGTGGCAGAGCAGCGCAAACGGGTGAGGCTCATATTCGTTGAACGACTTTGGTAGAATAACCGGTACGTCTGTGTGATAGACGGCTACGATGGACACTACCGGGGTGATGATGCTGGATAGAAAGACGGCCAGTGACTGGGTGGCTGCCGATGAAAGAGAGTTCAATGAGTCGATGAAGACGACGGCTCCTATATCGCACATTAGTTTATGCGCTGCCCACCCCGAGGGAAGAATTTCACTCACGTTGAGCTGTCTTATCCTTGACGGCTGCCGGTTGAAATGGGGGATAATGTGCTAAAAGTTCTCGGCTCAGGGTATTTAGATCCTTTCCAGCGGCTTTGATGAAGACATCTGCATCTCGAGGCTTGCGGAGCGTGGAGAAGGATAAGAAGATTATTTTTGTCTTTGCCAGCTGTCGACGAGTTAGCTGCCTGCAATATACACAGTCTAGAAAAAATATCGTGAGACATACCTTTGCTCTTGTCATGAGCTCCGAGATTACTGGCCGAGCGGGCTGCTCAAGGTTATCGAGGAGGAGAGTGAGAGGGCTGGCAGCATCGCGAAGATTCAAAAGTCTCTGTAGCAAGAGTAGGCTGTGAGAACGGCCATGAGAGTTTGCCGAGGGCGCCATGGTTATGTAGATAATATGTACATTAAACAAAGCATAACCTTTTGTGACGCAGATCTGCTAGTCTCCAGCTGGTCGGATGCTGCATCCAAGTGGTTGTATAAGCAGTTGAAGTTGATGATGGATTAAATTCAGATTCATCATTTGTGGCGTATCAAGCAGCCAGATCCGCTAGGACTGCTTAGTGGGTGTTGGCCGGATGGGACGGTCACGGGCACTAATTGAAGGCCTGAGGAATAGCGAATCGTCCACTAAACTCTCTGTGCGCTTTCTATAAGGATGGCCTATAGGGAAGCTCCAGCTTCATGCATGTAAATTTTCATCCAGCCTTTGATAAAACTCGTCTGACTACGATACGCCAGTGCGATGCCCTCTTGCGACAACCCTCATTCACCCCCTTAGCAGCTTGATACCATAGACTTCCTGTCTGTTAGGCCACTCATAGTTCATGCGCCGCCAGAGCATACGGCCAGAGTATCTGGCTCGCGCCGGGAGACGAGCTTCATGTACTGCTTCATCGGTCCGGCCTATCGCAGCGCTAAAGTCCACGCCATCAAAATCATGTCCATGCAGCTGTGGCAGGAGATTCTTTTCAGGCAAAGCTGTCAAAGTTAATAACCCTAAGCAATTCAGCACTGGGTTTGGTGCAGGCACCAGCGACACTATTTATGCACTTTCTACGGCCCAAGGAAGGGCGGGAATCGCCGTCATACGCATCTCAGGTCCATCATGTTTAGACGTAAGTGTGTAAAAACATGTTATTGCAAAATACAGCCCACGATGTAGTAACCAATCACCCAATATTCAGATATACAGGGCCCTATGCCCGTCAAAGGCACTACCAAAGCCTAGATATGCTTCTGTGCGGTCGCTGCTTGACCCTAAGCATTCGGGAGGACCCCATCAAGGAGTGCTGGACTCGGAAGCATTAGTTCTCTTCTTTCCCTCTCCCAAGACCGTAACGGGAGAAGATGTCCTGGAACTGCATATCCATGGCGGTCCAGCTACAGTCAAGGCCGTTCTGGCAGCCATCCCGCAGTGTCCGTCAAAGCATCGGATTCGATACGCCGAGCCTGGAGAGTTTACGAAGCGAGCCTTCCTGAACGATCGTTTGGATCTCGCACGAGTTGAATCTCTCGGCGATATTCTCTCGGCGGAGACGGAGCAGCAGCGGCGCGCAGCAGTCCGAGGAAACTCGGGAGCTCTGGCCCGCACCTACGAGGGCTGGAGAGAGGAGCTTCTTCTGGCACGGGGAGAAATCGAGGCGCTGATTGACTTTTCAGAAGACCAGCATTTCGATGAGTCGCCTTCGGATTTGCTACACAACGTGGCGAAACTCGTAGACAATATTCTGCAAGGCATTGACCTGCATGAACAAGGCGGCCAGAGGAGCGAACTGTTGAGGAGCGGTATCCGGATCGCGCTGCTGGGACCGCCGAATGTAGGCAAAAGCTCGCTGATGAACCTGATTGTCGGCCGCGAGGCTTCGATCGTGTCCGGCGAGGCTGGTACCACGCGAGACATTGTAGAGGCCAGCCTTGACATTCGAGGCTATCTGTGCTCGTTTGCGGACACGGCTGGATTCAGGTCGAGCGATGCTCTAGGGCCGTCGGGCCCAGTTGGAGCTGTAGAGCTCGAGGGAATCCGTCGAGCTAAACAAAAGGCACAGGATTCAGACATTGTGGTCGTTCTGGCATCGATTGAGAATGGACCGTCGGGTCCGTTTGTTCACTATGACCGAGAGACGCTGGACATTGCTGCCGCTGCCGACGCTCACCTTATTGTGATAAACAAGAGAGACACGGTCGAGGCGGCCGAATTCGAACGGCTTCTAAAGGAATTTCGCCAAAGATTAGGCGAAAAGGTCCCCAGGCTAGGGCCAAGTCGAGTAGCCGCAATATCATGCAAGGAGGCCAGCCTGAACTCTGTGCGGAGCAAGGATCCGGGAGGAATTCATGCCCTGACCGAGGCCATGGTCAGCACTTTTTCGCAAATGACGGAGATGCCTGTCGATTTGCAGGATCTGCTGGGCGTGACGGCACGCCAGACACAGCTCCTGGCGAAATGCAGGGGCCACCTGGAGGAGTTTATGGTGGAAGCGCGGCCGGAGGATCCAGAAGTTGAGGCCGACACGGTGCTGGCGGCCGAGTTTTTGCGGTATGCGGCGGATTGCCTGGCGCGCATCACGGGAAAAGGCGAGGCTGGCGATGTGGAGGATGTGTTGGGAGTCGTGTTTGAAAAGTAAGTACAGCCACTTATCAAACTTTTGTTCTTTGAGGCTCTATCTCTATTACTGGGTTACGGGATCTTTGCTAACGCACGGACTATTAAGATTCTGTGTGGGAAAGTAATGTATGGGGGAAAAAAAAGGTTGTAGTATTTATTCTACACTCTAGATATCAAAATGGTTAAAGAAGAAGAAGAAGAGAAAATAACTGCATAATATGCCGTAAAGCTTCAAAAATCTACCCAAACAAGAAAATCTGACTGAACCCATATCTCTAAGCTGGCTGCCATTTGCAGCAAGTCTGTGTTGTTTCCCATATCCAACGCCGCATGCATGAAAATCATCAGGAAGAAGAACAGGGTGGTTTGTTGAAGAAAAAGAGAAGAAAAGAAAGAGAAAATTGTTCCATGCCGATACAAATACAGATGTGGAGGGGTTTCAAGAGTTGCCCTCCATTGCGATGATGAAAAGAAGATGTATTTTGTCGTGTTTGTGTGTGTGTGTGTGTGTGTTTTTCCAGTGAGGTAGTAGAATCCATGTGGATTAGGTGTTTTTGTCTATCCGTCTTCACCCATGCACCTTTGCCGATGATTGCGTGTTTTTGTGTTTTTTTGTGTTTGTTTGATGAAAAGGCGAATGAATGCCCACAAATGCACTGTTGATGCTTGAAAAGAAGAAGAAAAGGAAGATGTTACAACTTTGAGCTGGTTTTGCAGCTCTTTAGTTGGCATCGGCCCGGCGGCCGTTTGACGAAGAGGTCGAGCCGGAGCTGGAGCCAGAGCCGGGGCCGGTGCTGGGGCGGGAGACGATGTTGTAGCCGCTTCGGGCGAAGTCGACCATGGAGACGGAGGCGTCGAAGGAGGTAGCAAAGGCAGCCATTGTTGATGAGTTTTTGTGTGTTTTTCAGTTGTTGTTGTAGTTGTGTTGAGTAAGATGCAACTATAGAACCAGCAGAGAAGAGCTGTTGGTGTTGGTGTTGTTGTAGTTGTAAGTTGTGCTGATATCTCGAGAGGATATATATATATATATATAT
>PXNZ01000025.1:0-63024 GCA_003012085.1 Trichoderma brevicompactum
AACCTAGACGTAAATCACGCCGAGCAAACCCACGCGCAGCGGCGCTCCGCGAACCCACCCCCGTCCTAAAGCTGCAGGAACGTGGGCTTTGCTGCTGCGAGCCCTCGTCGGGTCGGCGGATAACATGGGGGGGCACCTTATAGCATGTAGCAAAAAAAAAAAAGAAAAAAAGCGGCCGAAACTTGGCAGAGAACATTGATGGGCAATCTCGTGGGCAAGGACAAGAGGAGGGTAGGCAAAAGGCCTAGATGGGGTTGTATGTAATGCTGCATCAAACTCTGTACTCCAATTGTAAAGTTGAAACGTTGGGGATTTAAGAGGGGAACTACATCTGCGAAAAGTAAAGATCAGCTTGCAAGACCTGTTTTCAACCTGTTTTCACGCGCATAATAACATCATCCCAAAAAGAATACCATCGTGCTAGCAGCTAGCTACCTGGGCTACTCTTGTCCTGACCTGTCGATTTTGGAGGGGTGATGCTTCCCCCCTCTTACGCAATTTCACCTCTCTGGCTTCACTTTTCCTCCACGCTCATGCTTGGATCGGCGTGCGTGGGTGCCACGAGCCAAGCTCTATAGGGAGTCAATCTGCGCACCGTACTCTACAATCGCGCAGCCTCCCGTAACGGCGCCAAACATACGAGTTTCTTCAGAGTAGGTAGCTACTGGGGCAATCCTTTCGTTGTGGGTGCCATCGCATCATCTTCTCGCCTAGAAAAAAAGTTTCTCCGGCTCTCGCGTTCCGAAGCGCGGAGGGCTGACTGAACATCTTCAACTCTCCCCCCCTCGCATAGAGACTATCGAAAAGGCGGAAAAGGCAGGAAACTAATCCGTAGATCAATATGGATTCAACGAGTGACTTTTACATAAGGTTGACTTTTTAGTTAAACACAAATACTACTACTGTTACTACTACTACTACTAACCAGACAAAATCTGATGGCATTACATCAACACACACCCCCCACGGACTCTCCCCTCCATCATCCATGATCCTTACCCTACCATAGCATTGCGGCTGGAACATGCATGCATTCACAACGCCTATCATTAATTGCCACTGCATGAACGAGTCACTCAGTGGTCTTCTAATCGCTACTATTGTAGGGTTCATCTACAAGAAGCCCATAGAGTAAACACAAGTCAACGTTCCAATGCCGACAGCCGAGGCGAGCTCTCTTTTCCAAAACCTCCTCGTCCCCTCCACTGTTGTCTCGCTCGCTCTGCTTGTCTCGCCCCCCCTGCAGGACAACCAGAGCATCGGGATAGAAAGGAACTTCAGAATCCTGTAATGTTTCACTGGTATTGACCAACCATCCAATGCTACTGCTACCACAACCACCACCACCACCGCTTTGCATACCGCTAGTCACGAATTCCATCTCAAGGCGTAAAAGAAGTAAAATGAGGGAAAAGAAAATATAATATGCTTAAACTTCAAATGCGGAGATGTGCTCCATAGTATTAGGACGGTGCCCTATTCTCGTTAAAGCTCCGTGACGGCGCGAATTGCCACGTTTTACCTTACACAACCGTCCGACTGCAACGACGACGGTCCTGGCGCGCTGGATGCAACCTCGGGATGCTTCCCGGAGGGCTGCAATTAGCCGCTAACAGACCCGGTTCTACTGTCCTCAGTGGTCTTGATGATGCAGTGGGCTGGTTCCGCGACTCCACTTCGCATGTATGCTGCTGATAATGTGTGTGCTCAGGCCTGGCCAAATCGCTCACGAGCAAGTCCAGCAAGCCAGAAGAGTTTGCGACTTGCGTTCCTGTAAGAGTCGTCGAGAGCGAGATCGGCTTTAGGGGCTTAGTCATGCCCCGACGCTCCATCTAAATCCCGGCATTCTGCCTCCTCCCGCTCGTACAGTTCTGTTCGGATTTGCTCTCGTTGTACGGGGCCAGGCATCACGGCGTCAGGCCCACGGGAACGCCCCCTCCCTTTCCGTCTAGTTTCGGAACGACGCGCCGCTAATGCGTCCGGATCGGGCTTTAGTCAGGGAACTCACGCTCACGGAGGTAGATGCGGAGGCGGCCGAAGGGTTGCTCAGCCACCGTTGAAGGACGGCTCTGCCATGGGAAAACTTGTCCCCAAAATGCTACCTGATGCTAGCGAGCGAGATGCATCTACAGGTCTCTTGAAGGGAACTGAACAAGAACTCGTTGCCATGGTTGTGGGGGGACAATCTTGGCAGGCATGATTTTTTTTTTCAGCTTCTGACACATCCATCCCTCGTCCGTGGTGTGCGCATCACATGAGCATGCCCGAGGCCCAGAACGCTCGCCGTCTACTTCTGCGCGTGCCTTATTGGGAAGGGAATGAAATGCCATCCGACCCAAGGCAATCAACTAGAACTTTCGAAGGATCTTTTCCCTTTCGTTCAAACTGCCATCACAGCCCTTGGGTGCGGCCAGTCCGGCTGAAAAGGATTTTGGTTGCGCTATTGGCTCGCCGGGGTCGTGACATGTCACCTGAAGGCACTCCAATCAAGAAGCCCAATTGCTCTCGTAAAACGGGCCTAGGGCTCATCTGCCCCAATGCACCTCATCATCAGCACCCCCCGTCATCGAGTTTTGCGTCGCATCATCAGCTTTTGAAATCTTGGCACCGACGCAGCGCAATCCTTTCTGCTTGAGCCGGCAGCTTCCTAAGCGATGTAGAGCTTATGCTGCAAATATCGTGACACGACAAAACGTTGCGGTGTGCCAATTCATGCGCCATGGCTATCGTTCATGACTTCTTTCGCCTTGCCATTCACGAGGAGGGGGGTTAATATACGATGCTTGCTTCGTATATGCGCAGCCGCTTCAACTGCACACTAGGCGTGTTAGTAGGTTGTTGGGCATCCGGCTTGGACGTCTTACAGACCTAGGCGGATCCGGCCTGGTAGCTCCATAGGGCTGGTTGGCTACAAAACTCCTTTGAGCTATGAGATGCTACCTCTGCCCGTCCACCTGGCACTAGCAGTCATGGCAGTGGACGCCCATAATTTGCTCTGCCGACCTTCATCTCAAGCCACGTTGGTAGACTAACGAGTGGTACACAGAGGAGACACTGAATAAAACAAGCTCTCGGAGGCAAACCATGCCAAGTTCTTACTAAGAAACGCCGACTGCTGTTGAGGACGAGAGAGCTAGTGCTGGGAGGGTTGCAGTACATAGCCTTACTGTGAGATGTACGGAGCAGTAGTTTCGGCTTTGTATAAGTCTAAAGCAGGCTACCAAAGGCATCATGTGCCAAGGTAGATTGATAACTCAACTACGGAGTACTCGGCTCCGAAGAGCCCTGGTCATCGCCGGCCCGTGCGGGTATTCTTGTCGGCCGATCCAGGCCCTTGATGGCATAAAGTAGGAAGAGCGAAAAAAGGCCATGCCGCTGTCGGAAACCTTTTCGTCAATGCGCCACGCAGAAGCGCCGCCTCTTTCCATTACCGCCCGTCGTTGTTGAATGTCTCTCACCTACAGGCTGTGGCGCACGACACATACACCTTGATTTGCGAATGAGCAGGCGTCTAGTCCTCCCCCCGGCCACTTGAATGTCTCAAGTCGGCTGTGCTTTCGTGCCTTTTTCTTGACCATTACGGGGTGAGAATGACGACATTAGCGCCCTATTTGGAGACGCTCGCGACGCTGCCATGGGTTCACCTATCAACCCTGGATCAGTTGAATCAACCAGCACCATGGTCACCGCCCAAGCTGCGTAACGTGGAGAACTTCTCACAAGACTGAAATACTTTAAGGCATCAATAAAATACTTTTCAGGCATTAAAACACTTGTGTGTGCTCTAATAAATCCTGTGTGACGAGACGGGCTGGGGAACACATGCACTCTTGTTAGGCAATTAGGTATGTTGCCAATCCCAGCTAGTGGATATCTCGCATTGCGAGCTGAGAATAAGACGCAATTCTCACTCGCCGGTTTGCAATAGTATTGTAATGCGAGTAAGCAGTTCGTGCAGTTGTGAGCAGGGAGGGGGCAAAAGAACTCAAAATTGCTTATGGGTACTTTGTAAATGTGACGGGCCTTTTAGTTGCTTTGTTCGTCCTTCTCTTGCGATACGTCGTGTCTGGAATCTGCTCTGATACCCACCAAGGATATCTTTTGGCATGAGCGAGCCCAAGGGCCCCCTGATCATGACCTGGTACTCTGCCGTCGCCTCGTGACCGATAGCCGGCTGGGCTGGTTGAGCTGTGAATTAAGGATGATCACCTCAGGAAAGGCCCGGCTGCAGAATCTTTCTCTGTGGGTTCAGTGTCACTCCTAGCCCAATGAGAACAAAGAAGCGGATGATGCCGTAGCGGCTCCGTAGCGGGGATGAGGAATCCCCCTTTCCCCAGAAGGGACCAGCACGGTGTTGATCCCGTCTCAGCACATGGGATATGTGGGCTCTCTGGCTAGCGTGGATTGTGAAAATGTTCCGAACATTGAGCGATAGGTATGGCAGCGCTGTGCGAAGTGGTACTGCTGCTGCTGCTGCGGCGGCGGCGTAAGTAAAAGAGAAACAAGAAGAAAAAGACGAGGACAGGGGCATCAAAGAGCAAGAGGGCACAACCGACCCATCTGGCTTACAAGAGGCCAGTTGCCAGCAAGCCTCTTGCTCGCGTTTTCGTTGCATCGCATCTTCGACCCACCCATCCCATAGAGAAACAGTGAATGAAAGGCATTGGAACCAAGTGCACTGAAAACAAGCAGCCATCTTGGGCTGGAGAGGTTAGACTGGCCATGGCTGGGGGTCTTCGTGGGTAGGCTGCGGGTAGCATAGGAGAGGAGGAGGCGGTTTGAAAAAAAATAAAAAAAGCTCTTGCGGCCGCAATTAGGCGATCTCGATTGCTCTACTTGCGATTGGAGAGATCTCACAGGTGCTGGCGGTCTGGGCTCTGTGGGCCTCGTCTAGGTGCATCCCTTGGTTGGCTCTATCTAGATCGCCTTCGTTGGGCCACGCGCTGCGCACCCGATGCTCATGGGGTGCGGGTGCGCATCGGAACCTGGCAATGTAGGGCGGGCGAGTGTCGTGGTAGCACCGGGGCTTCATTCTTGTTGTCATCTGCCAGCCTCTGGTCGCCCTCAACCTGGGGACTTTCTGGCCGCGAGTCCCATTTTTGTTTTTGCTTCTTCTTTTCCCCTTTCACTTGTTTCTTCTGACTCTTTTTTCAAGTTCTTCCTCTCCCTTTTCCAACAATAGAAGAGCGTGGGCCCTTTTTGCCGCCAAGGTGCCGGCAATGACTGGGGTGCCTTTTCGTGCAACCGATCCGCAAGGGCACAGACAATAGATGGATGGCGGCAAAAAGTTGTTACCTGCCCCGAGACAAAGATGCGCGCAGGCAACTCCTCTTTACTGCGTCGCCTGTCTCAGACAAATCTCAGAGTGCCTCACCGAGGCAGCCACAAATGCAGCACGGCCAGCCAATGCACCGGTAGGACGGGAGAGGAGACACCTGCTGGCAGTGGGTTCCCTGTTTAGCGTGCGCAGATGCTAGCTCCAGGCCTCGGGACTCAATATGCGGTGGCCCTGCCATGGGCATCAATCGGGAAACGCCCGCTTTCGCATGAGCAGCTGTGTTGCGACTTTGTAGTACCGTTCATCTCGAGCTATCATCTGAAGTTTTGGCAAGGATGTGGCGGTAGGGAGAGAGCCGAAGCACCACGGTGGGAATTTAATGTGGGCAACCCTGAGATTGATATTTTCAAAGGCTTTCTTTTCTTTTTTCGTCATTTTCTTTTTTTTTCTTTTTCCTTTTTCCCAACTCAGACCCTATCCCGCGTGTCTCAAAGTGGTGTGTTCTCCGCTCACGACTGCTGCCCTCGCAACATGCCACACCGAGGGGTCGGAGAGACGACTGAATTGATGAGAATTGACAGAATGCTCGGCGGCAACCTCATGACTGCCCTGGTTAGTAGTAACGGGTAGCACAAAAGTTCCCACACCGGCCATGTCCTACATTCCCCGTACGAAGTCGGACACGGAACAATTTGGCTAAGAGACAGCTGCCATAGTCCGACCTTAGATTGTTCCCCCACTCCCCCTCGCCTCCTGTTGTACAACCTCACAGGCGTAGATAGCAGCGAGATGACAGCGGCAGTGCCTGAGGCTGCACATATCTCAGCAGAGGCATAGCTCGGGAGTAGAATGCTGAAGCGGTTGAGGCGGTGGTGATACAGAGAGCTGCCCTTATGCGCCCGCCTGTCCGCATTGCGTGCAGCCTCCACACAGGCGCCAGCATGTCCATCTCAAAAGAGTGATTGATTTGCGTAAGGATATCCAGATCCGGAACCGCATAGCAGGAAAAGAAATGATGGCTGCTGTCTTGGCTTCCGTGATCTCATATAAGACTACGCCACACTCTTGGGAATGCACTTGCCATCTCACACAAGTAGTCCGCTAGCGCCGCCACATGCAGTGGACGAACAAGATTGCTTCGTTCTTTTACGTTAGTGCCATTATGTGTCCCGAGGAAAATGCCAGACCGCTGTTAGACTCCCGGAAAGGAGAGACCCCGAGCGGCTACGCCGTCACCAATCGGCCGAGACATGGAGGGAAATGAAGAGAGGCGAAATATGGAGCACCGTGGTTGAATCGGATGCGGCTCCGGGGGTTGGCAGAGTAAAAGGGCAATCGAGGGGAGCTGGAAAAAGAAGAGATAAGACAAGACAGCATGAAAGTGGAAACCCAATGATGCGAGTGGCTAGCTGGACCAGAACATGCTTTTCGGTGTGGACATTAAATCCAGAGACCCGGCAGACGGGATGTTGTACGAAATACCATCGAGCATCATTTCAATGGCGGCCTGCCTTGCTGAGCAGAAACCCGGTCAATCGCAAGATTGCGGTATGAGGTCTGGCTGGAAGAGGGTGACTGCAGCAGAGGATAGGATAGTAAAAACGGTGGTTGCCTGTGCTGGGTGGTTTTTTTTTTGGAGCTTCTGCTGGGAAGATGTGCTGCTCCCCAGGTGAATTGGCAACCACGACTCTGCATTTTGGGAAAACAGGCAATTCCCATATACCAACTGAGCGCCTCTATATAGTACCTAGTACCTAGTACATGAAGTTATGGGGCTCCTGTACAAGGAGAAATAAGAATATACCACTGTCATACTAAAACACTGAATCAACCCAGCAGAGGTCGTGATACGATAGGTATCACTTCAGAGCAGCCAAAGCCCAGGATGGCACCTCATGCTAGGGGTGTGAAGAGAGCTTCTATGCTTGGATCTACTTCACTCTTACATCATTATTCCCAGACGTAGAAGGAGAGACGGGGGTGGTTAGATCTCCTGGGACCCCAAGAGAGTCAATATCCATCATGGATGTTCACCTACTATCCTTTTTCCATCCACATGTTTCTCTTCTTCAAGACATGCATGTTGGATACCGTTCATCAAGATGGACCATTCAGCGCTTGGACATGGGCTTGCATTGCGCGCTGCCTCGGGGAGGGGGGACTTACTGGCTCGCCTACACAGGGCAGAGAGCCGAGCTTCAGGGCGGTGCAGGCCTACGCTTCAGGCTACAGGCACCGTAGGCGGCGAACCTATCGCCGGAAGAGGGCGCTGATGCGCTGAGTCGAGTGGGTGGGCAGCACGGAACGATTAGGTGCCTTGCTTTCCGCTGCGTCCACCAGCCACTCCACTAAAACGAGACCCTGGCCTGCGCTGTAGCGCAAGAGCGTCACGCCCTACATGCCAGGTCCTACGTGGGTGAGCCCTGTAACGACCTGTGGATTTCGCTGTGCTGTTGGCCAGTGACGGTGACTTCCCAGTGCCGTCCAGGCAGGGTAAGAAGCAGGCAAGGCAGGTAGAGGCGGGCAAAGATGCTCTCCGGCCGAGCCTGCTCCGTGCTCCATCCAAGTATCGATACCGCATGCAGCGCGGCGTCTTCCGCGCAGAGTCCCGTACAGCCTACTCAATGCTTGGGCAGCGGCCCTCCTGCTGGACATGGACAAGTCGTCCCTGCCAGCGTTTGTGTCTGACAGCCATGGAGGAAGGAGACAGGGGAGGAAGGGACCGGACCGGGGAGGTGTGGATCAGGATCCTTTCTGGGTAGGTGCGCTTATGGGCACGCCCCCCTCCACACTCGGTGGTCCAAGCACTAGGCAGGGCCTAGCGCTTCTGCTACGCACACCCCTTGCGTTCCCCTGGCCGCCAGGTAAGTAGGTACGTCCCTGGGTTCCTTGGCCCTTGGAGGTACGGGGGGAGTAGCCGATACATGGCCGTTGCCCTTGGGCAGCGAGCTGCAGAGTCTCTGCCCGGTACTGCATACCCCGAGCATACTTGCACGGTTCGAGCAGACCACAAGAATTGAACCTTGGACACCTGGCGGGGGCGCTGCGGGAGCGTCCTGGCATCCCGGGCCCTGTCTGGAGTGGTGGGATTGGATGCTGCTAGTGCTCTCGCTCGCTCACTTTTTGCATCAGGTACTCGCTAGACATAATATAAGAGGCATCGCAGCACCAAGAGTGCTTGCTTGGAGATCCGTACATATATCAGCCAGAGCCTTTATCCTCCTGGAGGATTCCTGTTCTGCCTACATTGTTATCCCCAAAGTCATCCCATCTCAGCTCATCCCATCTCGTCTCTTCTTGTCCGATCTCACCGTGCTACCCAGCCAGTGTTTCATCCTCTCATATCTTCACCCTCACCCTCACCCTCACCTGATTGCCCATCCTCTCAAAGGGGCCCCCTTGGACAATATGTCCTTTTCAACGGCAATCTGGGACTATCCTTCGCCAACATCGACCACACCTCCAATCACCTCGGCATCTGCCTCTTCCACCTCAGTAACATCTCCCTCAGCGTCACCACCAGACTCATCCTTCCAAGTTCAGTCTCAACCCCTGTCGTCGGAGACGACACCAAAAATCTCGACTCCGCCAGGCACAGTCGACCCTGCAGATATCACAACAACTTCCGCCCCATCAGCCAAAAAGAAAAAGCCATTGATGCCTGTCAATCCGGGACCGCTCCGGGAGGAGGACGATTGGACAAAGGTCAAAGATCCCAAGGAAAAGAAGAGGATACAGAATCGAGTCGCCCAACGGACATATCGTACGTCTACTAATTTCTTTTCTCTCTCAATTATCATTTTACCCTTATTTCCTCTGACAGCCATTGGCCGTCATGGCTTCATGCAACATTCACGTTGTAAAGGAGGCGCACTTTGCTGACCGGGGTCCAATAAAAAAACGTACAGGCCACCGCATGAAGGCACGCCTTGGCGAACTTCAGGCTCGACTAGATAGCCACGAACGGACCAAGACTCAGCAGACAACCCCAGACAACAGTGATTCATCCACTTCCAATGGCGCTGTTCGAGGCTTTACAGCCATCAATCAAATGGCTGGAGTCGAGTCTTCTCCATCTCCGATGCCTCAAGACAAGACCCCCATTGGTCAAATGCCTTTGATACAGCCGGCCATGTACGAGCAGCCCGCCGACGTAGCCGAGCCCATGTTCCCGCCAATGACTCGCAACAACATGAGCAGTCCACCACAAACGCACTCTCCCCCGGAAGCCAACGGCCTGCTCTCTCCGCCGGGCCATCCCATCTCAGATCGAATCTCCAAGGTGCCTCAAGACTTTGTGCTCGACTGCTTGCGTTTTCAGACGCACTTACTGAACCGGCTCAATAGCCTCCAGCAGGAGGCCAGTTTCACTCCTTCCTACGCCCCCAGCAATGGCGTACCGCCACAGGGTGAGTTTCGACCCGCGGCCTCCGGTATTCCATTGGCGAGGGAGACCGCATGGACTGACTTGAATCCAGTTCTGGACGGCATGACCCAGGCTGAACAAGTTGCCTGCGTTGATGCATTCTCACCCGCTCATGCAGAGGCCATGGAGTTTTCCTTTGATGCCAATGTGGATGTATGGAAAACAGATGCCGTGTCTAACAAGATACGCCCGTCGCCCGCATCTAACAACCCACTGGCCTTTTCATCTCTTCCTACCTCCTCCACTCCCAGCGCCGTCCTGGCCAGTCCTGCCATCCCAGGCTCCAACGCAACCATGCGGCCTGTGCCTCAGCCAGGTACTCGGAATGCCTCTTTGGACGAGCGCATCGAGAGCATCATGGAAACCGTTCAGGCGGCGGGGTTTGACAGTTTTGATGCCCTTGTCTCTGCCTACTACTGCGACACCTTTGGAGAGGCTTCTCCTCTAGCCAACGAACAGCGTCTTAGTCGCAACAGGCGATTACCCAAGGTTATTGACGATGTGTTTCAAGCAACCAAGCAATGGAGCTCATGGGAGCGTCGTGGATTTCAAGAGGAAATTCTCAAAACCGCCGAGTCCATGCTGATATCCGAGGGCGCCGGCGCCCGATCCTCTCTAATGTCCAAAATTACTCCTTTGCTTGACTCACACGACGCTACTAATCCGGTGGCCACTGCCGAGGCCCTTGTCAACTTGAAGCGATCCATCCAAGATGAGGTGAGTAAATCCCACTGTAGACATACTCAATCTTCTAACCAGAGGCTGACATTCGCAAAGCTACCCAACTCGTGGGCTCTGACAATGGCCCTGGCTTCTGACAGCCGAAATTCATGGCAAAGAGATCGTTCGAATACAGCACTAGCAACAACCCTCCTCGTCAACTTCTCGGGACGGATACCCAACGACCAGCTGCTACAGATTCTTGGCGCGTGTCTTTGAGGAAAGACACACTCTGTTGGTCTTACTAGCTAAAGGCACGTCTGGGTGTTTCACTTTGGCGCATCTTACATCCTTTGGTTGGTCCATTTGGTTGGTCCATTTGGTTGTTGCCCAGAATTGGTAAGTCACCTATGTCAGACTGGCTGGCGGCCCCCAATGCACTGGAATCTTGGCTTACGGGTACATATAGCGATTGGATCTGCTATTTTCTTGCAGACTTAGAAAAAAAAAAGGATAGATGCGAAGCCCACCATCTTCCCCTCCAAAAATAGGGCGAAAACATAGCTGCATCGGCATTTTGGTTCCTTGCCGATCCTTTGGGGGTCAAGGCCAAACTTCTAATGCATCTGGATGCTGAAGACTAGCATCAAAACAAACCCGGCGCTTATGACACCTCATTAGCCTGTGACGATCTGTAACGGTTTTACATGACAAAGCCTATTTTTGGAAATAGCGCTTTGATGGCTGCGGACTATTTTTTACATTCAATTCTCTCGCTCTCTTACTCTCGATTTTTTACAAAGACCCAATTTTGCATATATGGAAAGTGTTTTTTTTTCTTTCTTTCTACGAAATGATGCACATACACACATATTCTCGATACACAACGCCTTGGAGAGACTATTCTCGAAAATAGGCAAACTTACGACGATATTAACAGCACTCCTTGGCGCGACCTATGGGGAGCTTCTTCTCTTTGTTTGGAATATTGGAACATTGCGGCATGTCTGGACTAGCATGCCGGGGATGAATGACTGCAGGCTACTGCTATGACAGGGACATTGGCGTGAAGCAGGTAGAACGCTTACAGGCCTGCGGTGTTATGGGAGTTTTGGATATTAGCAAGGAGCGGTAACTAAAAATAAGCTCGGAATTACATACTCTTGGCCGGCATGCGATTTGTTTGGTGCTGTGCTACGCTGTGCTTCAAGTTATATACATGAGATTTTAGTTTTGTCTTGTTTAAGAAAGAGATCGGCAGTGATAGAGAATCACTTCATTCTTGCATTTTGCATTGGTTGCTGTATTCCAAGTAAAGCGGAGTGAGGCTAGTAATGACGAGGGCTGTAAATCTAATCAGCCCGATGGAGGAGAATTCCTCCGAGCCGTCTGTGGCGTTTACGAATACTGATCAATGAGATCTCGACATTAGCAGCCTTGCGTCGTATGCAGGAAGCAGGTCATAGGCATGCGGGCGATGCCTGTCCTGCTTGTCTGTACTATTTAGAGAAGTTTGACCCGTTGCACAGGCTGCATAGTCTGGGGGGGGGGGCAAGGAGGAGGGACTTTAGGATATCGTGCCATCATCCCACGTGTTTTGCCGACGTCATCCCACCAACTGGGATCGCCGTCGGAGAGACGGAGGGTGTCAATTTGCAGGGGAATGCCTATCTCTGGAAAAGCCGTAAGCAAAGAAGAACTTGCTGGAGCGTCGCAATGGATGGCGTAGATTTCCGCAGACTGAAGTGATCGGCGATTTTCCCCAGGTGTTCCCCGTGGCAGGACCAAGGTGTACGAGGTATGTCAGCGAGAAAGCGGGCGGTAAGACAGATCAGTTGAGCAAAGCCATAGCAGGGCAAATGGGCGAGCGACCGAGCGAATAAGTGAGCAACTGAGCGCATTAAATGGGGTCAGCAGTAAGATTCTTGGGAGACCAGGGATCATGCGGAGCGGTACTTGGGCGGAACATGAAGTAGATGCCGCATCGATGTGCTAGTATATTTTCCGCGAACAAATATGCTCACTTTCTTTCTTCTTTTTGTCTTCTGATGCCGTTATGCGTGTAATCGGACGGGATATGAATCCGTATTTTTGTTGGTTCTTGGCGATTTCTCCGAGATAGGCATGTGCCGGGTTCATGTCATTGAATGATGAAACGCAATAAGAGAGAGTAATATATACATGATGACATACCCATTACCTATACGCAGACAGAAAAGAGTAGAGTGGTTCAATTGGGCCTTCAAGATTATGCATATGATAGCGAGCAGCTATGATGGCCGTATACGAGCATGCGATCCTGGCGGAGAAAGGCCAAAAAAATTTAAGAATTAGTTCATTGAGCTTGTCATCATTTCGCGTTTGAGCTTATTTCTTCTCCGGATGTCGTCTTTTTTTCCCCTTTCTCTCTCTCTTTTTTTCGGTTGCGGAAACTGCTACTCATGTGGCGTGCTTGGCTCAGCCGCAGATTAGAGAGGAGGATGCTGGCCGGTGTTCCATGATCCATGCATTGGGAGGCGAGCCACGTGGGGTATTGGCAAGCGATGCTGACGGTTACATATGTGGCTCTCCCATCTCTGCCTCTGTTTCTCTCTTTCTTGTTCGTCTTCCTTCTCGCTTGGAGCGTATCCTTGCTCGGATCTTGCCCAAGTTGGCGCGTGTGGGTATGTGCGTCTTAATAAGCTGTATATGTGATGTGTGTGTGTGTTCCGTAACTTCATAAGAAGTGGAAAGTTGCCACTGCTGCTAGTACTATTTTCCCTCTCTTCTGCTGCCTGACAGGGGGTACGGAGGAGCAAATGCGGGATGAGGCTCAAGGCTCACTCAGAGGTCCAGGCGCTGGAGGTTTGATGTACGCGATATGAGAAAGACTTGGCGTCTGGCGTGACGGGGCAAGGATGGTCCGCAGTTGTGGTAGGTCCGTAGTATTCGAAGAGGGTAATATTGGTCTGGTGAGTTATAATCCGTATAGCTTGGCGAATAGTAGCCAGCATGTCCATGGAGAATGAGCCGCTCCGAATGGCCGGGGGGGTGGTCAACGACCCTCTCACGACGCGTGTGTTGAGGTCCGGGGAGGAACAGGGCCCTGAGCCCGGCGCAAGAGCCGTGGTTGAGTCGCCGGAAATGAATAATAGGGTTAATGCTCCGTATGTCAGGAGCAGCAAAAGGACATGCTCCGACTCGGTAGTTTCGGAATGGTCCATGTTTTTGCACCTATAAGTTGGACAGGAGAGTGGCGCCTGGCGAATAGGCTGAAAAGGCTATCGTGGCTGGCTGTTGTCAGCATGTATGTAACATCCGCGAGAGAGCTTGGCACAAAGGGACCAGCCATTCCCCTCTTCGTCTCCCTGTTGAATAAACACAAGGGTTTCAACAGGGGCCTCGACATCTTGCATTTTCCCGTGCGAGAGCCGGTGAAGAACGCCACTTTGGGAGGGGGCTGTCTGGGCAGTAGTAGTTAGTCGTTGAGAGGGTCCGTGTTAGGAGGGGTTCTCGAGATTCGCAGCATGGCTCCCCTTCCCTCCTCCCCTGGCCCCCGGGGAGGCCCTTTAACTTTTTGAGGCCCTTCTGGAATCTTTCTCGCGTTCGACGCAAATCAAGTGGAGAGAGAGGAAAGCCGATCCGGAGCCACTCCCTGGCATGACAAGTCGAGCTTCTTGAATGGGCTTAATGAATTGGAGGCCTTCGCTCGTTCTTTCCCATTTGCTGCTTACGGGGATTGGATGCATCTTCTTACATGGAGTTTTTGGACATGCCTTAGCGTGGATGTACAAATATGCAAAGCTTTTCGTCGCCCAGCCGCAGTCAAGGATGAGGATTAGAAGAAATGAAACGGCCGCAGAAGGGTTAGTGTGCTTCGCACTGTTAGCAGTATTTGGCTGCTCCCTGTTACCACGAATCGGAAGCAGCCGACAGCAAGCCTGGCACAAGAGTGCAGATAGGATTACTCCGTAGAGGCACAAAATACGGATGCGCGGCCCCAGGAGAAATTAGCAAAAATGATAGGCCACATATCCGAGGGCGGCTAGTCAGAAGGACGCCTCAACCCAGAGCAGGGGTTCTATCGGTGCCGGCCGGGAGGAGGAGCGCAGGGCCTCTTTAGGGCGTTTCGGTTAGTTCAAAGGCAGGATACGAAGCACTGCGACGAGGCTAGAGTGAGAATGGCTCTATTTACCGCTGATGGTGTGTGCTCAATACGTGTATGCGTGTGCAAAAGTGCTGGAGAAGGATCCTTTCCACAGATAATCTGGCCGATAATACTGAAGGGTCGGAATATAGGTAGTTGAAAACGACTACTGCAGGCCTCGCGGGATGGCTTTGGCGATCTAGATCCTTCTGTTGAGCAAAGAAAAAAGTCCAGAAACAGCAGGATTTCTATTTTTCTTCCAGGCGTACTAGTGTGCACGTCGGCCGAAATTCTCGGAGTCGGCTCCGGCTTCTGGGGCTGCGCTTCGGGGTGTGTTACCCGTCAACTCGCATTAAAACCGCCGCAGCCAAGCTTTTTGGGATTCGCTAGCTGATGAGGTTATTTTCTGGAGGCTTGGAGCTGGCGTCGAGATTCAGAGGCGCGAGGATTCTGTGGTGCGAAATCGTAGTAGCGTGCCGCATGTTGCAATGCAGCTGCGTAAATAGGAATAGTTGATGAGAGGCGGTAAACAAGCATGCCGAGAAACTGCGTTGACATGGATATGAAACAAAGATGATTCAGTTGTTCATATTGATGATTGATGACTCTGTTCAACTCGTATTCGTCAAGGTTGAGTATGTAACTGAGGCAAGTTTGCCCGTCCCAATGTCCTTTGAAATCTGTCGTTGTGTGGATCTCTGCATGTATTCCATTCCATTTTAAGTCTCGGTATCGGGCAAGAGATCCAAGAGGTTTGACATGTGAAATTCGGCCCCATGCGTGTTAACGTCGTGCTGTCGGACGCATGTTTGCTCGGCTATGACGATCTTGAAGTCTCTCGGTATGCAAGTTCCTTTTGCATGTATCATATTCTCTTTCAGAACTTTGTATCTAGATGAGGCGCTTTGTATTGTAAGGTCTCTCGTATTTAGAGCCGAGACTGAAGAGCCCGCAGAGTTGAATGTTTCGTAGCCGAAGTGAACGTGTGGTAGTTCAACACAAGTATTGGAGCGACGCATATGACCCTCCTATCAAAGCGACAATTATGTGAGCCAAACAGCGCCCACAAGGCTTTGTCGGCTTTTGAAGAGATCAATGAACTTACGTATGCTTGCATTAATAGTCAGAAGCGCGACTAGACGAACTGTAGCCCAATGTTGTGATGAATACATCGGCGCAACTCCTTGAGACTCCATGGTTCAGGATGCTGGGTAGTGTGACAACAAGATAATTTCGGCGTAAGTTGTTGAAGAGTTAAATATTTTGTGTAATGTTTAGCATTTGAAGTCGAAGTGTTTGACTCGCGTTCGGCTCCGTAATCTAGTCCGAAGTCGTGAAACGATTGGAGACGAATTTGAGAAGATATCAGATGCTGCATCAACTGACTCTGTTCACCTGGCTCGAATTAAATGTACGATAGTCTTTTATAAGTTTGCCAACCTGGCCCATTGCTCTTTGTCCGATTGGCTTGGTGGGTCAGAGAACTATAAAGGAGGATCTGGTTGACCTATGGATAGTCTCAACAAGCCTCCAAGTACCCCGTGCTTTAACCCTAACATGATAATGCTGTTAATGTTTTACAACCCTAAGCCGCAACCTTTATAAATTTTCTGGTAATCGTAGGTGAACGATTTGTTGCACATGTTATTAACAGCAGACTCCCAAAGAAGGACTCCCAACATGAGGTGTTGCTGCTGGGCATGTAAGAATCGTTTATATACTCCAAAAGGATGTAAAACCGAGGGGGAAGAGTATTGTGAAAATTTTATGATTAATTTTCGTATTGGACACATGATAACTGGAAAGTATGCGTTTTCGCCCATTGTTGTAGGTTTACCTACCTTTATGTTCTGCATTGAGACTATACAAATGTGTCAGCCTCACCAGTCAGCGGCGCACATACAAGGGTCGCTCCATGAATAGATTCGTCGATCATTGGATGAGTCATGTGGTTTATCGTCGATGGCAGCGATATCATAAGAAGGTAGTAGTCGTCGTCGTCCTAAGTTGACGAAGATTCATTTCCTCATCCTGACTCAGGAGCTTGGCAGTGTATAGAGATGCCGTCCGTAATAGTTTGATGCGACATCAGTGATCATATCAGCGTAATATCCCTTGATACGATCCTAATCTGGTCGACAACGAAGAGCCCACATTGATGTAACTTAAAGTTGCAGACCCCGTAACATCAACGTTGCCTTGCCTCTATTTTGGTCTCCCAGGATGGTTGTATTTTATATGTCTTTGGTAACATGGTCTGCCTCCGCAACGTGAGGATTCAGGTTTGCCATTCATGCAGGCTCGGAAGAGAGTACATGGAGTAATATACGTCGTCAACAGATGGACCTGGTTGAAGTAACCTCTCAATCGAGAAGCCACGTCATGTATGTCTTCCTTCCTTTATATGTATGGATGACTGCCACACAAGAATCCTATATTAGGGGATGTCAGATTCGGGGCTTTATTGGACATAAACAGGGAAAAGTTACCGATCCTTGGCATAGAGGGATTCAAGAGGGTGGCTATGGCATAGCTGTACAACCGAAGGCCTCGCTATTCGTATCCTTCAGTGTCCTATACATTCGTCTGTTCAACACAAGGCAAGTACGAGATAAGCAGATCGTCTATAGAATGGAAGTATCAGCAGTCAGAATACGTCTTATGGAAGAGAAACGGAGGGCGAGGAGATAGAACAGGGTAATGTGTGGATGTTCGCCATAGACATCATTCAGCTCTCAGCCTTCAGCCTTCAGCCTGAGACATGTTACGCTCTGATAAACTCGTCTGAGTAACAGCCACGATATTCTGCGTAAGCGTCTGATCGACATGCTGCATGATCATCACAGAAACCGTGCTACTGATAGCATGACAGAGGTACCTTAACCGATGGCTTCCTGGGTTTGTATCTTCTTTTCATTATCACTTCACTATCAATGAAGATTCTAATCTACAATCATTTGACCGGCTATGCGGGCATTCGTTTTACAATGTTTTGCTGATCCGTTGTTGGGCCGTGTGTACGGTACCCGAAGCCAAGCTTCAGTTTTAACACCTGACCAACGAAAAAACCACCGGTGATACTGCAGCGTATACTATTTATGCCAAACCATGATGCAAGATGTGGTCTTTGTCGACTTAAAACGAAGCCAGCAGTGTTCGTTTCGATCCTCATAATGCTATGTGACGTGAACGTGGACCCAACAGTGCCCCTTCTCCATAATAATATCAGCGGCTCTTACGCTCCAACAGCATACCTGATGTATCCTAAGAGTAAGATCTTGTAGGAAATAGAACGTGAATCGCTGATAAACAAAAACCGTATGTCTAGCCTGTTATTTCTTACCAAGAATAAGGATGGCAACGGAACGGTGAAGGCACAAGAAAAAAACGTCGAGAGACTGATATACAGGCGGGATACTGAGAATTGGCAATTACTGTTCTACGACGAAGTCGAGATTAAAACGGCGATGTTACTACAATTGGCTCCTCGGAAGTCGAGTCCCGGCTCGTAGCGCACATGGATGGATGCCTGTCTGGCTGCAACCCTTCCAAGTTGGAGGCCGCCGCGCTCCGCAAGCAAGGCTCATTAATGCCCCGAAGCATAGCCCGTGCTGACAAGCATGCGAGATGTCATACTGGGCTAAATGTCAAAAGAACGCCTTTCGAAACCCTCTTGGGGCTTAAAAAATGAAAACTTTTTCTTGTCCTGCTTGGCACTGCAACCCCCGTTGTATGAATCGTTTCCCTTTCTTGAATCATGCCATCAGGTTACACGCGCCAGCAACCCTTGATGAAGTAGACTAGTTCACAGAGAGTCAAGCGTTGATCGAAATGTACGGAGCAGTTCAAACCTCATGCATGTATACCCTCAAACTCAACCCGCCGTTCCTTTCGGCATTTGCTCTGGGCAAGCCGTAGAGGTAGGGATATCATATTACTCAGATGGGGTGCGATCTGAGTAATATCCATCTAATAAGGCTTAGTGCAAAGAAGGGTAGACGGCAAAAGGAACACGCCCTTTACCCTTGCCCTTGCCCCTGATCATTTGGCGCTGACTCTGGCGGCGATCATTGTGGGAAATGGAGTGGATCTATTACTCCCGTCCGATATTATGTGGCGCTTCTATTTTCATGCCCCTAGAGGTCATCCACTTTTACCCAGGAGTAGTGGGCGAACGAATTTCAAAGCAGAGATGATGCAACTCCGTATATGCACAAGAAGCCCCGTGGTCTTTGTGGGTGGGATCAGGTATTCCAACTATGCCTCTGCATTCAAATCAAGACTTGGCAGCACTAAGTGCAATTTCGCCAGCAGGTGGATATGGAACGGGGGAGAGGGCGCAAATGCACAGCTTGATGATGTGCCGCTTCATATGTAGGGAGAAGTAAAGTGCCCATCCTCGGCTTTTGTTGATCTTACGGGGCGGCTCTGAGGCAGCGCGGCGCATTAACACCGTTCTGAGACAAAATAAGCTGTAAGGAGAAGTGATTAGTCTGCTATAATTCACACTAGCGAAGCCTTATAACAGTAACAAAATGGCGAAGCGCGAATCCTGAGGCCAAGTGCTTACTTGTCAAACTGTCAAATGTGCCGATCACGATCGGCAGAAAGGAGCAAAGCTGACTATGGGGCGGCTGATGGCGGTAGAAATTACGGAGCAGCAAAGCCTACTGCTAGTTGCATGGAGCGCTGTCAGGGAGGTTCTATTTACAGTTTAGAGATGTTTATTTTGTCTTTTTTTCTTTCAGGAGCGGTGTTTATGTCATACACATTAGTAACTTCAGCCCGTATCGAGCGAAGATTAGCTGCCTCGTCTTCTTCTCGGAGCTGCTGTCTCTCTACGAAGTATATCAATTAATTAGACTCTGTATGGAGCTTCACTGTGTATGGGGCGGATCGGCCTGGGTCATCATCGATTCCAGCCCATTTATAGCGGATCCCCCATCAATCCGATCACCGTAACCGCATCGTCGGGCTCGAAACCATTCTCCTTAGCTGGTGTGCGAATATCGCGGGCCCGCTGCGTACCCGCAAAGGGACCCCTGTATGGATCATGGATTATTATGGTGTTTCGTACAGAGAGCACAAGCTTACATAACTCTGTTACGCTAGGAAGAGTTATACTAAGATAGCTGTTTGGACAAGGTTCAGCTCCTTAGTAGATAAAGGCATCGTCGGGATGGAACAGCTTTCGCCCGAACCGAGCCCAAGCATGCGGGACGTAAGACGGAAGGAGAAGCACATCAGGCTGCGATCGCGGAGAGAATGATTGATGACATTCCTGTATCTGGAGCCTTTGTGTTGTTCGTTTGTCTGTCGCAATTTCATCATCTATTCCTTACTCTGCCCTCCAGCAAGCTATTTATGAAGAATCGCATCTATCCATCATGTACGAAGACGGTCCCAACCCCACCAAAGTCCAAGTTACTCCAGCCTACAAGCGGGCGAATCCACCACCACCATTGGTTCTGATCCACGATGGCGGCGGCACGACGTTTGGGTATTTTATGCTGGGGAGCTTGTACCGCGAAGTATGGGCGATTCACAATCCCCATTTCTTCGACGGAGGCGCTTTTGAGGGTGGTATGGATGAGATGGCGCGCTTGTACATCAAATATATGAACGACACAGGCATAAAGGGCAATATCTTGCTGGGCGGTATGTGTAGAATGAGCGGCCCATGCTATGCCATACTTGTGCTCATCATCCGGCGGGCTGCCTGCTGGATGACTGACCTTGATGCGCATCGTAATTGTAATTCTGGTGTACAGCAAGACTAACGTCCTTATGTTTTTTTTCTCCATATCCAGGCTGGTCCCTTGGCGGATTTCTGTCTCTCGCGGTTGCGCGCTTCCTGGCCGAGGATCCCGAAGCCAAGATTAAGGTCGTGGGCATCGTGATGATGGATTCGCCATATCACATTCCCTACAGCCAGGAAGAAGGGTCTACCGATGACCCCACCATCGAAAATATCCCAGAGCCCATTCAAAAGTGTTTTGACCGCTGCGATGAGATGCTTGAGGACTGGGAGGTACCCAAGTGGGACGGACCTGCATGCGATGGCAAAATAGTCTTCTTCGGCGTTGGTGGAAGACGCTACTCCGTCCCTCCAGGGAAAGTGTTGTATAAGCCGTTCCAAGGGACTTGGTCATCAGTCGAAGTAGCGCAGTATAAGCCATCGGAGGAATCGCAGCCCGAAAAGGACTCACAGCCTGAAAAGACATTGACTGCACCGCCTACCGTCCTGATACGGTGCACTCAGTCCATGCCCCTCCCCGAAGGCAGGGCTGAGCGGTTCATAATAGACAAGTATCGCAGCGATCTAACCCTGGGCTGGGCAGGTAACAGCCCGGAGTTTATTAGGGCAGTGATTGATGTGAATTCAAACCACTATGAGATGTTTGAAAAGACCCATAGCGCGCAGGTAAGAAGGCAAATGTCACGATGAGCGGAGAAGCCTCAAGGTAGCTAACATTTCACATAGATAAAAGATATAACGGTCCAGCTAAATCTGGCACTGGAGATTTTAGATAGCATTGGAAGTACTGTGAAGCCAGCTTTTGGAGCCAAGCCAAAGCTGGACTATTTTTAACCAGGCGTTTAATATTCGGCGATAACTTGGAGTGCGATATTGGCCTGTTTTGGTAGCACGTTTATAGAAGAGTGTCTGCAGAAAAGCGATTGAGGACCAGGGTTTATTTAAAAGAATGAATGACAGAGACGCCATCATAGAATGAATCGCTTGAATAGGTTAGCATATAAAATATACTCATGCAGTCAATTCTGCCCATGTCATGCATATAATAATATGGCCTTTACGAGTGATTCGACTCCTGGGATCACAATTGTCAGCCTAGAAACAGGAAGAGCTCTCGCTATTTGTTACTCAGAACACAAGGCATTGTAAATTTCAGATATCGGTTCAGTTACCCTTCTATATCAACGGTCGTTCCTACATTGGAACGAAGATACCGGGTCCAGTTCAAGAGGGATGGCCATAGACTGTTGCAGCCTGCCCACAGAGATGACGGCCGAGTATCGGCGAAGCGCACAATATAATGGTTCCTAAGGCACAACGCATGCTCAGTTCAACTAAGGATATAGGGTAAATTCCAGTCATTTCTAAGCGTTATACTGCACCTTGTTATCCCGTCTCCAATAAGTTTGAACCATTGTTCCATTCACCTCGACCGACTGTAAGCGAAAGCCTTACAATTCGGACAACGGCCGAATCAAAATCCCAGACGCAAATTTGAACTCTCAAGGGGCATGTACATATTCGATGTCTTATTGCTTGATGACTACATGTTCCAGTCCTAACCGAGGTCTCATGTGCCATCTCCACCCGTACGTAAGATGGCGATGGCCAGTTTTGGTCAATTAGAAGAGAAGCACAACATACAAAATATTTACCGTAAATAGATTAGAAAAGGTATCTGGATTTAATTTGAGGGCTGCTGCACCAAAACTGCCTGAAATATTCTGCCTGACAGAGATGAACACAGTGTGCTCTATGTAACTTCCAGCACCCATGTCAGACGAGGGTGAGAATTTTATCGAGCCTCTACGGGGTAGTAAAAGCAAATTCCACTTGTTAGAAGCATATCAAGTTATTGAATGTCTACATCATTATATCGGCATAGTCAATTAGAATGCCCAGCAATGTGTAGTAGTACACTAATGCTGTCATATCAATTGCATCTTCGCGATATAAAAACCACAACATGTTTTTAAATAGCCATCCAACTCTCACGATTGGCGCCTGGCATATTTCCCGTCTTCGCTCAAATCGGTAATTACGGCAACCCACGAATGTCTACCAGCCTTATCCAAGACATTTCTGCCTTGCCTTGGAACTTTTGCAGCGTTTCATTGCTTGCTACAATGAGAAGGCGGACTAGATGTTCGGAGTAGGCGAAGCCAATTGGATACTTGCCACTCGCATGTCGGAGAATTGAGCTTCACTGCTGTTGCACAGGTTATTTAGGAAGTCGATTGGAATATTCCGATGGTGTAACAGCGACTGTTTCGGGTGAGTTCAGCGACCTATGGCGAATGATGTTATACGATTTCCCAATTAGGAAATGCGGTTTGCGGCTGTTTGGAGCACGGAGCAGCTGCATTACGTGAGATAAAACAGTGATGGGAATAAGTCCGGAGACGCGCTTGAGAGCGTCTTATGAAGTTGCCCCGCATTGAACACCCCGCCTTGTTCATATTATTCACAGTGCTGGATGGATATTGAATCAATTGGCGGGGCATTACGGAGTGCACACGGTTCAACTCGAGGCTACACGCGACTGAAGTAAAGACGCGGAATCCACAAAGCCGGAGTCGAGGTCTTGCTGGGCTACTAAAGTGAAGGATATACCCCCGGAGAACAGGATCTTGTCAGAGACGATAAAGACGAGAAAAGAGGGAGCGTCCAAGAGAGAGAGAGACTGCAACAAAGATGGCGACGACACGGCCCATTACCTCCTTCAAGGCCCTCACTTTTGACTGCTACGGCACTCTCGTGGATTGGGAATCTGGCATCTACAACAACCTCCAGCCCTTAAATCAGCAACTTGCCGACTCACATCCTCTCAAGAACGATCGTCTTGGCTTGCTCCGTGCTTTAGTCCGGCACGAAGGGCTTGTCCAGGCCGCCAATCCAACATATCTCTATCACGCCGTCCTGGCCGCGGCATATGGCAATCTCGCAGCTGAACTAGGCGTCTCAGCCGACGAGGATGCCAAGACAAAATTTGGACTCGGCGTTGGCGATTGGGCCATCTATCCAGACACGCTTGATGCCCTGAAGCGGCTGCACAAGCACTTCAAGTTGGTGATCCTCTCCAATGTGGATCTCGATTCGTTCAAGCGCACGCTTGAGAAGCAGTTTAAGGGGTTCCCCTTTGATGCCATATATACTGCTCAAGAGATTGGCTCATACAAGCCTGATTTGAACAACTTCCGGTACTTGATTGAGCATTGCGATAAGAATCTCGGTGTGAAGAAGGAAGACATCTTACATACAGCGCAAAGCTTACATCACGACCATGTGCCAGCCACACAGATTGGCCTGGCGAGCGTGTGGATTGAGAGAGGAGAAGAGGTCGAAAGCGTCATGGGTGGAGATCCGAAGGCGTACGAAGACAAGGTGTCGTATTCATGGAAGTACATGAATATGGGGGAAATGGCGGATGCCGTTGAGGCCGCTGCAAAGAACGTGTAAATGACAATTAGAACTGAACCTGGGTATAGTAGGAATTGTATCTTGGGTATAGAAGGAGCGGATAGATAGACTAGAGTTTTCACTTTTTGTATCATTAGCTATGCAATCTCCATTTAAACACGTCATTTCATCTCATGAGTTCTGCGCTTTAGTGTGTTGGCGATGGTGTCCTTTATCACACCTTGGCAGAACAAAATCATCCATTAATCACATGTTTATTCTCAACCTGATCACCAAAGAGAGGCTTCTACCGCAAATCAGCTCCGGATCCTATGTTAGATAAACCCCATTCACGCAGCCACTTCTTCAAAGGAGGAGCCAAGCTCGCAATATCATTGGCTGTGTGGTGTGGCTGTGCGCCAATCCTATCTCCTGTACTAGTGACGGAACAGCCGCCATGTGGCGCTCGACGCCTCGCCAGCGCTGGGTATTACCGCATTTGGCAACCATGATGGGACCAAGGCTGAACTGAGGTTTTTCTGGTGATCAGGACAGAGAATTGGTTTGAGTATATAAAGCCGTTATTATTATGGGATTATAGGCTTGCGAATTCCTTCATCAACAACGTATCACTTCGTAATAGCCACGCAAAAGAAGCCGCATAGTGGTCAATATCCTGTTTTCTTCAACGCTCAATTCAAACAACAGCATAAAACCACCACCCTGTCATCATGGGTGGCGCCGAATCAAAAGAAGCTCACAGGAAAATCCACAAGGCCACCCTTGCTGGAGTTACATTCCCCAACACTATGGAGCTCTACTATGACCCTTCATGGAAAAAACTCAAGCTATCACTCGGTGAAAGTCCTTCCGAGCCGCTCTACATGTTCAATCTACCGGAGGGCTGGTGGGGAGACCTCATCATGTACAATGGCCCTACCCTAGAGGACCCCCCGCTCGCAGCCGTGCGGAACACGGGCAAGACAGCAATGGGCAATGTCGTCACGCTGCCCCCGCTTGAGTCGGGGCGGGAAGTCATTGAGGAGAAAATGTCACGTCAAAGGAAAGGCATGAGGGATGTGTTCTCATTTGCTGCCGTTGTGGAAGCGAGAGAGGGGGAGAAACCGACGCGACGCGTTGAGAGGTTTGAGTGGGTGGGCTCGGGAAGCAAAGAGGTGAAAGATTTGCACGAGTGGAGCCACGGATGGAAATTGAGGCGAGTGGTAGTGAATGGCGCGGATGAGGATGCGGATAAAGATGCAGACGCGGATGACGAGAAGTATGAAGCTACGAATGATAGCACGCCTGGGGAGATCTTGGCTGTCTGGGCGGATGCGACCAAGAGCCTGAAGAAGGCCGCCAAGTTTCAGTTCATTAATAGTGGAGCGACCGGTGAGCTTGGGGATGCGTGGGCGCTTATGGCAGTGATTACATTTGTGAGGGTATGGCAGAGATACATGCAGGTGGTGGTGGTGTAGCGTAGGGTTGGTGTAATAGGCGAGAGATGAGGTGAGGGCACGAATCCGGGATCGAGGCGATGGCGGATGGTGGCCTGATTTGGCACTCAATGTATGAATTATTATACGGCGTACGGAGTAGAGGGTATGTAATATGGGAATGTAATACTCCGTTTGGTTCGAGCGGGTGGATATTGCTTTTGGATGACTATATCCGGTCCCATACCGCCGTGCCTACGTTCATTACTAGCCGGTGTACTTCGTAATAGCGCTCGGTTCGTGTACACATATCGCCAAAGGGAGTAATACACATGTGAATATTTGGCTTGCTTGAGCTCAGCTTCTCGAGATGCTTCCGCTGTGCTTGGTCGCGGGTAGCAATGTGACAACACGTACATACATAGTTGGGACATTCCGCCAAGGACGCCACACAGGTTTCAGGCACGAAGCCCAACCCAATATAATTGACTACGTGGTCGACCAGAAACCAAAACAAAAAGCCATTTCATTTATGCCCCTCCAAGCCACCAATTCCATGCCGTCTGGGACTATGGAATGCATCCTGCCGCTTACACCACATTGGTCAATAAAAACGACATCATCCACTCAAGCATGCACATGCGAATCGCTTCGCTTCGGCCTCCGACATGTTGCGTCGGCCTTGCGCCTCTCATCCCGCCTAGCCAGAACGCCATGTTGACGTATCAAGTCTCATATTGGGTATCATGTATGTACGTGCATTGAACTGGGTATTTTCGGAAGACGGAAGAAAATGGTGATTCGCCTATTTCCTGCGTCTTGGGCTTTGCTGCTGTTCTTTCCAATGGGTGAAGCATTAATCTATTATTACTCCCTAAGTTGCTGCAGGATGAGCCCACGCTTCACCCACGCGAGGGTCTGTGTAACTCGGAGTAGATTGATATTTCCGTGTTCTTGATCTAATTGGGATTTCTCTGCGTGTGTGGCTTGGTTACCAGACTCAGCCGTTATAGTAATAGCTGATAGGGAGAAGAAGGCCT
This sequence comes from Trichoderma brevicompactum, assembly GCA_003012085.1. Classification (NCBI taxonomy): domain Eukaryota; kingdom Fungi; phylum Ascomycota; class Sordariomycetes; order Hypocreales; family Hypocreaceae; genus Trichoderma; species Trichoderma brevicompactum. The sequence continues at coordinate 26,124 of PXNZ01000025.1, forward strand.
CAGTCCTGGACGCACTTTTTGTCTCCCTCACGCACGACACAGGGCTGATGTGTGCAGCCGCTCTGGCTGCTCGACCACCACCTTAGTTACTGGCAGGGGACTTATTGGACGCCTCAGTAAGACAAGTCTGCAGGCCTCCTCGCATCGGGCTAACGTTATATCGGGGCGGGGTGATGCACCATGTGAAATACTCATGTAGTATTTCCATCCACCTCATTAGTTTGAGCTTGAGCTCATCATGCATGTATGTACTCATACAACACGGCTTGGGCGGTGTCCTCCGATACATGTACGAGGCATTTCCTGCTGTCTTGACTTAGGTGGACCTAGCTGTAGGTCTAGGACGAGGAAGACCTGTTTGATAGAGCAGTAGTACCACTGTACTCGTAGATGTCTCATCACTCTGTCAGAGCTTATGAGACCCATTTCCTCGTCTCGGCTCGAAGACTGTAATATTGCAGCTGTCGGTTACATCCGCCGAGAGGAATATGCATCGGGTACTCAGAAATTGGACCGACCGTTGCTAGAAAGCAGCCAGCAAGGCCACACTAAATCTGGCCGGTTCTTACCCCCTGCCTTGTGCTTGTAGTAAGCTGCATTATGGCATACTAAAAACTTGTCTGATTTCGCGTAGGCAAGAACTCCCCTCCTTCAGTTCCGTACTGGCTGACATCAGAATGCGACGCTAGTATGCCTGGGGGCTGGCTGAGGGGGGAAAAGACGAGAACTGATTCGCGACGTTTCTCATTGAGGCAGTTCGCGGGAAGTGTGGTGCGATGTTACCCTCCGTGTAGGACCATCTTGGAAGAGCTACCTTGAAAGAACCTCGAATCGAGGATCACGGTGCTTGGTGATGTTGATCGACACCCTCCCTCCCTTGCTTTCGTCCCCCCCACCACGAGCCGTTTTTGTCTCTCCTGGCCCTTGTCCCTGAACAAGCTCTTTCGAGAATAAGAAGGCGGCATTTCCCACCTTCCCTTGACTCACATCATCCCCTTGGATCTCACTGACAAGAGAGGCAAGGCAAGTTTGCATTTTTTGACTTCTTTTATCTTCTTCTTCATTCAGCTTTCGACAACCTAAACGGGGAGCTATCCTGAGTTCCTTTTCGGTTTTGTTTTGCAAGAGAATTGTTGACAGAGCAGAAAAAAAACTTTTAATTGAGGGCTATCCTGAGCCATACCAAACTCAAAATCCTGATTTTCCTTTTGTTACAGAGAGCTATCCTGAGCTACTCTTATTCATCTCCTGACAGAGAGCTATCCTGAGCTACTCTTACAAACATCCTGATAGGGGGCTATCCTGAGCCACTCCTGAACTGACTCCTGATCATTAAAGATTTCTGAAAACAAAATTGAAGATTTATTTGTTTTGCATTTTCTAAAAAAACAAACTCTTCTAAAAGCTTTTATTCATACTGTTCTTATTGACGCATCAACATCATGTCTTCATTCAGGTCCGCGCAACGTGCAGTCCGTGCTTCTGCACCTCTGCTTCGTTCCTCACCTGTCATCACCAATCGCGGCAGCCAACGCTTGTTTCATGAGTCTAGCAAGGCCAAGGCCGTTGAGGCCATTGCTACGCAGACGCCACTGAACAGCGGCCCGCCCCCTCCCCCATATGTTGCCCAACAATTTCAACAGCAGCAGCAGCTTCTTACTGAGCCCTTCCCCCAGCCGGAGGGTTTCACCCAGCTTAATGTCAGGGAGCAGGCGTATAACCCAAAGTTTTATGAGACCGTCGGCAAGATCATGAAGCTCCGCGAGAAGTATCTCCGTGATCGTTCCATCTTCGTCGAATCGGATGAGATGGTCGACCTCGTGCTGGGCCTCGGCGCCAAGGAGTCTGATATCCCCAAGATGCAGGTCGTCTCAGACAATCTGTATCACGACCCTACGCTGCCATTCCGAAGGACTCGCAACAGCCGCTTTTGCCTTGACTTCGACACCCACTCTATTCGCCGTCTGGAGTTCCAGCCCTTTGTCCTCACTGTTGAAGAGGACTTCAATCGCTACGACTCTGGCGCCATTCGCCGCTTTGACGAAGTCCAGAATGACCTGCAGCTCAACTCTGTCTTCCAGGCACTCTTCGCCTTCAAGGCCATGATCATCCACGGCATGGAGATTGCCCACCGCCCCAAGCTGGAGTACGGCATGAACAAGTGGGTGTGCACCCTGTTCAACCTACGCACTGTCACCACTCCCCACATTCTGGGAGAGCCCGCTCTGGAGGGTGTGCACTCCGACGGCGTCGACCACACCATGACCACATTTTTGGGGAGCAACAATATGTCGGCCGACAGTGCTGCCACTTTCATGCATAGCATGGGTGAGAAGACTGGCATTCCCTTGGAAGAAATCAAGCCCAAGCACTTGCTTGCACGAGTCCAGCACAAGAAGTTCCTTGATACGCTCATGATTGTTGACCATGAGCGCAAGCATAGCTTGTCAGCAGTTTACCCTGTCGATAAGACCAAAGAGGCCCACCGTGACATGCTTGTCTTCTTCACTCGCAAGCCTGTGGACCAAACTCACGTATCCGGCTCAATCGACTCACTTACACCTCACAAAGACCTGCCCATGGAGGTACCTCTCTACCTGCCCGGCAGCAACTAGTAGATGCATGTGCCCGATGAATTTAGAGTTGTTCGCCAAAGATGAGATGAACTAGGGGAAGAGCTTAAACGAGAAGGCGGGAGATCGTGATCCCGGACTTTTGGGCGCGGTACGATCTCATTAGTTGCATTGGTCAACGGATCTAGGGTTGGTGTGGGCTGCATGGCATGCTGACCCCCCTCCTCCACATGTCTTTTTGTCTTCTTACTACCCCTGAAACAACGCCCAACGCCCTAGAGAAGACACGTGAAAGAAGAAAAAAAAGGCGAAAGAGGTGCTCCTTGGTTGGTTTGCTCTGGAAAATTGTTTTTGCGTGCCTTTTCTTATGTTTGATATTGGCTCACGAGCGAGATTGTTCCCTATGGGATTATACGGAGCTATGTGTTTTCGGTTTTTTTTTGTTTTGCCTTTTGAGATATACATTCATGTTATGACGAATTCTGGGCATGTTGATGAAATTTGACCATATACAAGAACCGTTGGAATGCTTATTCTATTTCGTTCATGTAGTTTCCAGTGTTGCAGGGTTGAAGCTCTGTTCATGTGCCTACTAGATTCTCGATAGCTCTCATATAAAATTGACAGGGGGTTACCCAAGCTTGTTGACAGTCTCCAAGTACAGTCAGACGCCGTAATATCGTTACTCGGGGGATCATGACAATAAAGAATTGCATGCTGAAGCCACTGGAACGACTCTTACTTGATTCTATTGGATTGTGTATATATTTGAAGTTTGCAACAATTAATTCCCTTGTTCTCCGTAAAGAAGAGAGAGTAGAAGAACATCAAAACAGTTTTCAACGGGGGCATCACGAAAACCCTGAACGATTAGATAAGATCGATGAAGCCCCGCTATAAAGGCCATCACCTTGTCTGTACTATGTCTTGGCCAATTGCCTGTACATGTGCTAGTCAACGCATGGTGGTGTGCTCCAGGCGGAGCATACATGAGCTCTGCAGCCTCCGAATGCAAGCAATATGTTATATCGTCCACAGGCATGAATATCCTGTTATTTGCATATTCGCGATATGTAAATGGATGGTGGGCACGGCATGTAATTTCTCCCCCCTTACATCTACCCCTGTCTTTCTAAATAGGCCAGGATGCTGCCTTAACGTCATCCAGATCAGACGAGGCGGCAAAAAGGCTTACTGCAAGCTGTCGAGGTTTCAATATGTTATTCGGCCACGCAATTATTGTGGCGTATTGTGAAGGATGCAAGGGATGAAATAGGTGTGGTGATGGCTTCACCGCTTGTTTCGATACACGATTGTGATGTTATCAACTCAAAAAGGCGACAAACTGATATAGGGAAGGCAATTTGACTTGTAAAATTAAACATTATTGTGGTTTAGCTGGCCTTGCATTACGGAGTATACACGACGAACATTTATTGTAGGAGATACTTGCTAGAACGCTGACATATTGTGGTAAAAGATATGGGAAACTCCTGAAAAGAAAAAACAAAAGAGTGTGTATGTGGAAGGTAGCCCACTTTCCTCCTTCTCATAATAAAGTTTCAATGAAAGGTAATTCATCTAGGTAGTTGAAATCATCGACAGCTGTACCTTTCAATCAATCGTGCCTGAAACTCATTAGGAAATCGCCGAGGAGGCGGGTCGACGCCACACAGGCAAGACAAAGAGAGGGAGCCAACAAAGTAGCCGGATGCGGTAAGCCTCCAATATCATGTTACCTATTACGCGGCTCTGTGAGCTTCCTTTATGGCCTTGACAGCCAACTTGCCCAAGTTGGCAATGCTCCCAGCACCCATAAACTCAAGCACGCTGACGTTAACGCCGAGTGTACGACGCCACCAGTTACGAATCTCAATGGCGACTAGCGAATCAACACCTAGTTGAGTCAAATTTAGACCTAGGTCCAGTTCCTTGACGTCTCGCGACATGAGGTTGTAAATGCACATGCCAATCTGGGCCGTTAAAACTTCAAGGTTGCTCGGCGTATCGAGTAATGAAGGGTTAGCGTTGATGCTCTTCATGAATTGGCCAAAGTCCTCGGAGCCGGCCGAACTGCCGGAAGCTTCATCCGTGTCGTGAAGGTGTGCTTGGGCCATGCGTCGGTCACGCTTCCAAATAGAGCGATTGTTGGGATCAGACAGTGACTTCGTGCTTTTGAGGCCAATGGCGAGCTCCGCCGGATTGAAGAAGCCATCATCCGAAGAGGAAGTTGCTGGATGCTGATGAGATAGGGTATACGTAAGGGCATCAAGGAGCTCAGTTTCTCCGAGCGTATAGAAGCTCAAGGCGCGGAATTGCTCCAGGAGGGCCTGGTTCTCTACGACGTATCCCACATCGTCCACCACACCGACGTTCAGTACACCAGCGGGTAGACCCTGCTCGTGGCGAAATTGAGTAAACGCTGTCAGGTACGCATTGGCTGCTGAGTAGTTTGCCTGGCCCACCTGCCCTACAACATAGGAGATGGAGCTAAAAAGGGTAAAGAAATCCAAATCGCAATGCTCCAGAGCTTGGTGGAGGTTAATGGCGCCATCAACCTTGGGCCCGGCAGCTGTGAACCAGTCATCGTGAGAGAGGTGTAAAATACCACGATCCTATGCATGCATCGGTCAGCATTTGAGGGCGTATGCGAGAGAGATATGACTTACCCTTAGAACCATGGTCATTAGAAACACACCCGCAATGGGCTTTGCCGCCTGATTCACCGCCCGGTAGACATCTTGCAGGCTTGTGACACTTCCCTTGATAGCCTGTACCTCACACCCCTGTGCTTCAATCTCCTTTATGAACTTCCTGTCTTGTTCAGAATCTCCGGCAGATCGAGACAGGTACGTAATATGGCGGGTACCGTTTTGTACCATCCAGTTAGAGACAGACTTACCCAAGCCGCCGAGGCCACCAACTAACAGGTATGTTCTATCAGCTTTGAACTTTGCCGCTGGAGGCTTTGCTGCGACTTGCAGCTTGGACGTGTCTGCTGGCATCGATACTACAATCTTGCCAATATGCTGCCCCTTTTGCATATATCGGAAAGCCTCGATGATGTCTGTAGCCTCAAAGCGCTTCACAGGCGCAATTGGTTTGATGGCACCCGTCTCATAGTACTTGTTGAACTGCTGTAGAATTTTCTTGCATCTATCCGGTCTTTCAACGGCCATCTGGGACATGTCAATACCATGGAACGAGCGGTTGGATTCAAATATCTCCATTCCTAGTTGCCCTCGGCCGATGAAATCACGTTTGCCAATCTCAAGCATTTTGCCAAATTGAGCAACACATTTCCATGAAGTATGCAAGAGTTCTCCTGATAGAGAATTAAGAACTAGATCGGCACCTTGACCACCAGTGACAGCCATAAGGTCACCATAGAATGAAGAATCGCGGGAGTTGAAGATGTGCTCACGAGGAATGTCAAAGTTATCCATCAGATATTGGATCTTCTCCCCATTGCCGACAGTAGCGTAGATCTTAGCGCCCATCATTTTACAAATATTGAGCGCAGCAATACCAACACCACCACAGGCAGAGTGAACAAGAACTGACATGCCCTCACATAACCCACCCAAGTTGATAAGTGAATGAATTGCAGTGGCATAGACACATGGAACTGTAGCAGCGTCCTCAAAGCTAAGATGATCGGGAATCTTGACAACCAGATCTGCATCTGAGATGAAATTTGTGGTAAAGCACCCATGACCAATAGTCATAACTCGGTCTCCAGGTGAGAGATCTTTGACACCGCGGCCAGTTTTGCGGATGATACCAGAGCACTCAATACCGAGGCCAGGTTTGTAACCTTCTACAATCCCCATAGCAACAAGAATATCCTTGAAATTCATACCAACGGCACGTGGCTCAATCTCGACTTGATCATCTCGAAGCGAGCCAACTTCATCCTCTGTCCATTGTAGTGTTTGAAGTTGACCCATACGAGCAATTTCGAGCTTTTTGGGGGCATCAGATCTGATACATGCTGTTTCTCCCGCATGCTCTGCGATGTCTATCCACTGATATCTTGGGACCATGACTCTGCCATTGACAATAGCATACTCCCAATCAGGATCAAACTCATCATCCTTGATTCTATTGTAGAACTTTTCAAAAACATTTAAGACATCTTCTGGATCAAAATTGGCCAAGTCCATCTCAAGAGTAGCAAAGTCCAAAGAGAGTTCAGATCTAATGTTGCGAGTTGTGCCAATAGAAGTGGCATACCGAGGATCCTTTGATCCAACTTGAGCATAGCCCGTCACCCATAATAGCCCCCTTCCAGCTGGGAATTTGTTGATGTAGTTTTGCCATGAATTAAAAGTGTCTTCAGTCATCTCAAAGAACATCGTATCGTGAAGATCCAAAAGGGAGATGACATCTGCATCTGGGTCAGGCTCTTGGGCAAGAGTACGAAACTTGACCTCGTAGCCCTGTGCTCCAAGGAGCTCAGAAAGGTCATTTACGTACTCTTCTTGTAATTTAGGATGACCAAGAATAGTGACTTTTCCAAAATCACGGGGAGCAGTGGCTGCTGTTGTAAGAATATTTGCTGTGATATTGTCCTCATCCATCATCATACCTTCACAGCCAGAAAACCCAGCCTCAACCAGAAGGCTATTCCACTGTTGCGGTTCGAACAAGCGCTCTCCAACACGGCCATCTCCCATATATGACCACCATTCAGGAGAGAAGCCCATTATAAAACTGTAAAAATTTGCACTGGGAGGTACCTCCCGGATGAGTAGTCGACCGCTTGGTTTGATAAGCCCACGAAGGTTCTGAAGGGCATTTTGAATCTTAGAAGATGAATGAAGAGCTCTGTTGGCAATTATTAGGTCGAATGATGCGGGCTCAAAATCTTGTGGTTCAGAGTCATTAGAGATATCTAGAATTCTATACTCGACGTTCTCATGCCCTTTCAGCATTTTCCGAGCAAGCTCAAGAGATTCTTCATCACAGGCTGTGTAGATGTATTTGCCATAGCTGCGTGAACCAGCAGTGTTAACCAGAGTTTTCAAGATACCAGCACTAATATTGGGAGTTCCACCACCACTAAGCTCTAAAACTTTCATTGTCGGGTTGGTATGGGCAAGCGAGCTAAATAGCAATGAGAAATTGCTTCGATCACTGAGGAACTTGTGCAAACCACCTAAGCCACCCTCTTGTTTGAATATATCATTTGCATTCTGCTCGCCTTTGAGAATACTCTCGGCATTTGTGGCAAGTCGATTAAGGGTAGTAACGATGCTAGCGCAGCTAGAGTGAGAAAGAAGCTTCTTTGTACTTTCAATTTCTGCTCTGGCCTTCTTCAAATTTAGGCGAGCGATGCGTGAACAATCAGACACATGCTCGTACTTGTTACTAAGAGCCCTTGTTCGTTGTTTAGCGAGCCATTTGCGAAAGTGAACAAGGTGAGTAGGAGATGAAAGATGTTCGATCTGCCGGAGAACATCTAATTGGTATAGGAGGGCCAATTTTTCAATCTCTGCCACTTCACCTGGAGGCGGACGGACTGATTGGATGAGATTGTTTGGCGCAATAAAATCGAGATGGGGTCTCCAGTGTAAATGAGCAGATGGCATGGGGCCAGATTCATACGAATCTCCACTTTCCAAAGGACTAAACTCCCCGTTCCTTAAACTCAAGACCAACTTATCATTGGCCATGATTGTGGCCGAGCCACGAATTGCTCCGGTTGGACTTGACACAGCGGCAGTGCCGAGCCTCATCTGGGGACGACTATTGTTGATATAAAGCTCATCAATATACGTTGGTACGCAAAGTTGTTTCAGTTGACGTGTTAATCCATCAGCGATTGCCACAGTGAAAGCTTGAAGAACAAGGTCAAGAACGCTAGGATGTAGAGGATAATAGGGACCTAGTGTCGGATCGCGATTCTTGATAGTAGCAGCAGCAGTATTATGTCCAGGATAGGCCGAAATATCGGATAGTCCTTGGAACTCGGGGCCATAGTTTAGCCCAACCTTTTTCATGATGCGGTACCATCCGGCAGTAGAAACTTGACGCGGTTGTTCTCCGACAACCTCGGAGCCAGTACTGATTTCCTTGCCTGTTCGAACTTTGCCGGTGCAGTGCTTTGTCCAAGAGGTGCCATTGAAGGATGAGACAGAGAATTCATACCAGGTAGAATTGAGTTTAGACGTGAGGCGAATGGGGCGTAGATGTGTCACAATTTCGTGTGCTTGTTGTTCCTTTAAGACTAAAGCGCTGTGGATCTCCACTTGTCTTAGGGATGCGTCTGTCTCGTCATTACCGCTGAGTTGTCTCATAGCCTCAATAGCCATGGCGATATAAGCTGCAGCAGGAAAAACAATATCATCTTGAATCTTGTGGTCTCGAGCCCAAGGAACATCATCTAAACGAAACATATTTCTCCAAGATGGCTCCAAGTCGTCAGACTCAAGAATGCGGTTGCCGAGAAGTTCATGAGGAGGGAATTTACGGAGGCGCCAATCGCGCGAGACTCGACTCTCGTACCAATACGCGGTGTCATGCTGCCAAGCATAATTGGGAAGATCGGTCAGTACGGTACGGCCTGCAGTTGTAGCTGCAATGTTGACAGGAACGGCTTCTTGGTAGAGACGTCCAAGAGCACTTAGCATCGATTTGGGGCCGCTTTCGTTTCTAATAAGGGTTGGTATGTAAATTGATGCGCTGGAAATCTGGGTGGACTTGAAGATGTCCCGTAGTGGCCCGGACAGAGCGGCATGGGGGCCTATCTCGAGGTAGACTGTATCTCTGACAGTAGAATGCATCATGAGCTGTATGGCTGGCGAAAATAAAACTGGATTCTCTAGATTCTGCCTCCAGTAAGTTGGCCCTAGCTGGCCGGCCCTCTTTATTTGCCTTCTTGTAACACTGGAGAAAATGGGCACCTGAGGCTTCTGATCTCTTATAAGACCTTGTAATAGCTTCTCATATCTATCGCCAATTTCGCACATATGGTGTGAATGATAGGCTCTCTCAACCCTCAGTTTGCGAGCAAAGCAGTCAGGCAAGTCCTTCTTGATACTGGCAATCACCTCATCCAGACATTTTACGTCTCCGGACAATGTAACAGACTTCGGACTGTTCTCACACGCAATGACAACGCCATCTTGAAGATAGAGGCTAGCATCTTCACGCCCAAGGCCAACAGCTGCCATGGCGCCAACACGGCCATGATTCTGAGTGACTTGTCCGCGATAGTATGCAATAATTATGGCTGCTTCAAGGGTTAGAGCACCGGCTGCATACGCGGCGCCCATCTCACCGCTGGAGTGGCCGATCACGGCTGCAGGAGTGATGTCCCATTCATTGAGTAGATTGACAAGGCCTATTTGTAGAGCCGTGCATATTGGCTGCGAAAATTCTGGTTGTTGAATCCTGCTCTCTTCCGTGGGTCGCATGAGTTCCTCTTCTATTGACCACTTAGGAGCATGAGACAGTTTCTTGAGAGCTGCATCCATGCTGCGAATATCACTTCGAAATGATGGATACAGTTCGAAAAGGTCAGCACCCATTCCTGCCCATTGTGCTCCTTGGCCAGTAAACACGAAATTCACCTGGGGAGAGTCCTTAGGTTTGACGATAGGAGAGAGCTCGGGAGGGTTTGCGCCGTCGCAGACAGCAAAAGCACGCTGGCCTAGGTCTTCTCTCCTAGCACCAAGAGTGTATGAAAGGTCTGGTAAGCACTCCGGATGTCGTTGAGCATAATTTAGTATCTTGGCCGCTCTTTGTTTTAATGAATCCCCTTGATGAGCGGAAAATACTAGCAATTGGGGATTGTGGTTGAACACTTTTTGCTTCTGTGGTATGTACAACTTGGCAGAATCAACAATGGCCTGTTAGATCGTCAGTGAGTGTATCTTCAGATGGTAGTCTTGAGTCACTTGCATGAGCGTTGGCACCTCCCACGCCAAAACAATTTACAGATACCCGCTGAAGGCGGTCGCTCGGCCATGGCGTAGGCTTTGTTGGGACCCTGAAGTTGTATTTATCCCATTTAACTGTTTTGAGTATTAGTTCGTCAAATTCAAGAAATAATGATAAAATTAGGCCTTACTTTTAGGGCTAGGTTCTGAAAAGTTGATCTGCGGTGGGATTGTCTCATGTTCCAGAGACAAGACAGCCTTGATCAAGCTGTTTAGACCGGAAGCGCCCTCTCCATGACCAATGTTTGGTTTCACCTGCAGGATATTCGTTAACTCGTCTTGCATAAGAAAAAACAAAGAATCGGCACTTGAGGCGACGGCTTACGGATCCAATATAAATGCCATGGTTGCCAAATACCTGGCCTACAGCTCCCGTTTCCATTGGGTCGCCCACTGACGTGCCTGTTCCATGACACTCAACAAATGCCGTATCACTAATATTGGATATCCTAGCCACGCTATAAGCACGACGCATAAGAGTTACATGTGCCTCTTGGTTAGGATTCGTGATGCCAATCGTCTTGCCGTCAAAGTTGGTGGCTGTAGCCCTGATGACACCACGTACTGGATCTCCGTCACGAATGGCATCCTCAAGCTTCTTGATGAAAATAGCGTTGATTGCCTCACCACGGGCATAACCATCCGCTTTGGCATCGAATGTTTTACATGAGCCTGTTGGCGAGAGGACGCCCTGTTCGGACAAGGCAATAGACATTGTCGGAGATAGAAAAAGGCTAGTTCCGGCAACGACGGCGGACTCACACTCGCCAGTATATATAGCTTGGCAAGCCTCGTGGAGCGCGATAAGTGAAGAAGAGCACGCAGTGCGGATGGTCATGCTGTTATAGTGTCAATTTTTGAAGCGACGAGCTGATAATATTGCCACACGTACCTGGGACCTTTCAAGTCGTATTCATAAGAAACACGGTTAGAAAGCGCAAAGTCGCCTCCAGTCAATATCCGATGCATACCCAAATGTTGAGGATCTTTGGCATAAAGATCTAGCCAGTCTTCACCAAAGACCCCAACGTAGCAGCCGATGTTGCGACCGCGCCAGTTCTTTTGCCCTCCGTTCTCCATGCATTCCCATATAACTTCCAACAACAGTCTGTGCTGTGGATCGAGCTTTTCAACCTCGGCTTTGCTCATAGAAAAGAATGATGCATCCCATTTCTCCAAATCGCATTCTAAGAAGTGTCCATATGTGCTTTTCAATGTGCCAGGCGTTCCCAATTTGCTTTCGAAGGCGTGCGCGCCAAATCGATTCTCGGGGACTTGTCTTCGCGTACTCCTCTTGTTTACTAGGAGCTCCCAGTATTCGCTAGTCGTGGTGATACCTCCAGGGAGCTTCAAGCCTATCCCAACAATGGCAATGGCTGGTGGTGCACCGTCTAAGGGTTTCATCACTGGCATCTGCATTTCACTGCATGCAATATCCACGTTCGAATCCTGCTGCCGGTGTTGTTGTGGTTGGGCTCCTCTGGGGCTGGCCATGTTATCATAACCACTTGTTCGCTATCTTGCCATTCGTCGTTGATACACAGAATTAAATCCCTGGCTCCTATTTCCTGATGTGAGAAAAAATTGGACAAGTTGATACAAAACCTGCAATTATCAGGAAGAAGGAGGAGATGGTTCGGTAGGTAGCAACCAAAGAAGAGACTGGAATGAGACCGTCCGTAAAAGATGGCATCCTAGCTGGACTCATATTGCATGGGTTTTTTTTCGGGCTTTTTTGGCGGAAGGGATATGAACTACAAACTCCGAACAATGCTTTGAAGGAATGTTCACACGGGAGAGCGTTACTCGCTCTTACACACCACCTCGCCGTGTGGTTGGTGGAAACTTCTCCGGTTCGATGTGTACATTTACTGGCAAAGCTTGGTGTTGAGGTACTTGAAGTGTCTCGGGCTTGGCAAGCCAATGTTATGAGACAAGTTATGCTCGTGTCTCATCCATCCCTAGTCAATGCAGCCCTTCTGTTGTAGGAACCAACAGGCTCTCTCATCCACCGTCGAGCATCTCATATGTAATTCGCGTCTCTTAAAACCCAAAGGAGAAACAGTGGAAACTTTTTCTTTCTTCACGTTTGGTTTCAACGCAGTGGCTCTAATGGTTGAGAAAACATATTCCATATCCTGAATGTTCACGACGTACACCATCTGCATAATCTCAAACAATAAGCCCATCGTCATCAGTGGAAAAAGGATCTCATGACTCCCTAAATCGACATCTCACATATGATAAAATCTGGCAGGAGGGGAAATTCGGTCACGATTTTGTTGATGGTGAAGCTGATTCGTAATGATACATGCAACATTCCATCATCTTGTCTGGGATGACCCCGGGAAAAAATGTGCTGTCAACGCCACAATGCTTCTCTATTTATAATGATAGTCTGGAAAAGCTTTGGCCTTCCTACAAAGGGCGCTGGCGAATGAAGGAGGGCTTCATGAGACGCCGTGGGCAAATTCATTGGAGGAGCAGATCAGTGGGTTGTGTATACGTGATACATGAAGCAAGGGAGAAAGAGGTCGTTACAACGGTGCATTGTACACAAGTCAACTGACCCTTAAACACATCCCACGGAATTGTAAAGTTCAATACTGTGACAACGCATTACAAGTGCTTGTATGGATAGACATGAGACCATAACTGTCAAGGCTGTTGCGCCTGAACGCTCCGATGGTTGCGTCTCTTTGACCAGTCTGTAAATTCAATTTAACAACAATGTTAATTAATGTAGGCCAGTCCTATTTACAGTGACGTCACTTTGTGCTATTTCTTCCAGTGATGCCCAAGTGTCTTGGAACTATTGTTTGATAGGACACTAGTCTTGCGTGCCGCGGGTTCACTGCTATAGCGTGAATTCTATGACACAGAGCCCGGGGGTACACGGCTATCAAGAGATTCTTCATACCAACAAACCGTTCATAGTAGTAATAGCCGATATAGTCGATCCTTGATTAACTTTTTATTAGCTAACTTTATGACCTAGTGAGCTCTGAAAACTCTAGGCTGCTGCGGATGGCATACATCTTGCATCACGAATCATAGAATACGTGGTCTGGGCCCCATCCTCAAATGTTACTTAATGTATTATTAAAAGGAGAAGACATAGAGAAATCGACCAGGATTTGTGGCTCATGGCTTCATATCCCGTGTCTTAAATACACGCCGTAATCGTACGTTAATGTGACACCCCCTTTTGAGTGATATTTTATTAGCATCATGACACTGAAGCATTAGTTCTATGAATGTTTCAATTATAGACATTTAACTTGATTAATGCTAATTTTCCTAGGGTCTGGCAGATTGAAATGAGACTTACACAATACTATGAATGCCTTATGCAATATTATGCAAAAGTAATGGCATATTAAAGAATTTATAATTATAGCTAGCTTGGGCACGGAATAGATGATTGGTAGCCTTTTGAACTTCCTCCCAATACTCCTCCCAAACCTGTGTTATGACATACACTACAAATGATCACTCATCATTAGAGCTATCATCATCGTCAGAAGAAGTCTCATATACGTATACCCGCAGCACCCTTGGTTGGTTTCTCGGCTTGCCCGTAAATAGCTTCTTTGCTCGTTCCTTCATCTCGCCCCTCTTCGTCTTCCCACTGGCTGATTTAGGCAACGCTTCCAGGAATTGGATTCCTCCAGCTAGGCGCTTATACTCGACCAGCTCACTGTTGGCAAACTCGTCGATCTTCTGCCTAAGCGTTCGCTCATCCTCCTCTTTGCCGGTGGGCGATCGCACGATGAAGGCGAGCGGCAGTTCGCCAGAAACGCTATCGGGAGACGGAACAACGCAGACGTCTGCGACGCCAGGGTGCCGCGACAGGAGAGCCTCGAGTTCGGTTGGGGAAACTTGCATGCCCTTGGTAGAATATTAGCGCCGACATGCATCGAATAGTTAATGATGGCGAACTTACCCTGACTTTTATCATTTCCTTGACTCGGTCAACGATAAAAAGATGTTCGTGGCCATCATTGCTCCTACGAAATTCCATCAGATCCCCAGTTCGTAGCCACCCATCCTCCATAAATGTCTCTTTTGTTTCTTTCTCATTGTCAAGATACCCCAGCATTACGGTCGGCGAGCGTAAAAGAAGCTCCCCAGGGGTGTCTAGCTCTGTCACTTCCTCACCATCACGGCTGATTAGCCGACCTTCATAGCCAGGGAAAATGTGGCCGCATGAGCCAAACATGATATCCGCTCTGTTTTGCATCGATACTACAACGGAGGTCTCGGTGAGGCCATACCCCTGAATGAGTTGGCAGTTGGGGAAAAGGCGGGTAAATTGCTCATTGACATCTTTTGTAAGATTGGAGGCGCCAACTACGGTTGTTTTGACGTGATCAAGATTATATTTAGCTGTTATGGACGAATTTCTGATCAAAGCAACAATCATGGGAGGAACCTTTCAATCCAGATGCGAATGTCAGTGTACCTTTGTATATCCATAGCACTTGACCATTGGTTAAGATGAGGCTTATTCTTACCATCCACAGAGTCTCTATACTCCGATTCTGCACTGCTTCTAGGACATCAACCAGGTCGAATCCTGGTAGCACAACTGCGTTATAGCCTCGATAGACACTGGCGTGCCCCGTAACAATTAATGCGTAACTGTGGCTCATGGGAAGCACGGCGAGGAGTGATTCGGGCTTTCCGCTCTTGTAGTTGGATTCGTATGTGCTCATCTGGAGAATGTTGGCAATGACATTCCTATGCGAAATCATGACATTTTTCTAGGCGATACTTGTCAGCTGAGAAGGCGATGGCTAGACGTTGGTCCAAAGAATGCACTATTGGAGAAAAAAAAACTCACTGGTAGCCCAGATGTGCCACTGGAGGAGCATAGAAAGGCCGTCTGACGGGCTCCCTGACCATTTTCCCACTTCAACTCTGACAGAGGTGCGAGCTTCTTTCCTTCGGCAATAAGCTGATCAACCGACTTGATACCAGTTGGTACCACAGCGCCTTTCAATGCTTTCTCTGGAATTTCTATCAAATACACGCGTGACTTGGAAATACCTGCTTCAGCTGCCGCTTCGAGGGCTGTGGGGAATAGAGTCGCACAGGTGAAGAGGGCCTTGCACTTGACGGCCTGGAGCTGTTTCGCAAGTTCATTTGCTGAGTATGATGGGCTTATTGGCGATGAAATTCCCGAGAAACGGTGTGCTGCCCATGAGATGGTCATAGTATCTACCTATTCGTTGTAACATGCATAAGCCGAAAAAGAAATCACTACCATGAGAATGTATAGGAGCCTACCGTATTGACGCTGAATAACCCAATTACTTTATCAAACTCGCTCCCATTATTGACCTCGAACCCCAACTCCGATGCGAGGGCAGCTGAGAGCCACTCAATGCGATCCTTCACCTCGGCGGCAGAATACGACTTTCCAGTGATGCCGCAAGTGAAAGGGGGCAGAGAATCCGCAATCGGATATCTTCCATACTCATCGCCATTTTTGAAGAGGAACTCGTGGATTGGGGTCGAGTCTGGAGTGTCAAAGGGAAGTTTGGCGATGTAAGATGGAGTTGTGAATGGCATGATGAAGGGTAGCAACCACAGTGTATCTCTCTAATTAAACAATATCAGCGAGAACGATGCCGCAAGATGTGACAAAAAGATCTTGACTTCATAAATAGAGCTCTATAGGCAGAATTTCACGGATTACGAAGGCCCTAGCTTCACCTAGTGGCTACTCCCTGTGCGTGCTCTGTCGCCCTCAGAGCATAGATACGAGTGTACCGACTCGTAGTAAAGATGTCTACACTACCTTGATTTCAAGACTAATTAAATCTATGAATCTTAAACAAATTACGGAATTTGTGTTAGGCTAAAGCCAATCAACTTCAGGAGCGATAGTGGTAATAGATACTAGCTAGGTCTCATATGAAAGTGAACCCCTGTAAGTGCCAGCCTCCACCTTATGTTGCACATTTCCCTCCCTGCTTTGGCTTCGGCCGACGAGCGGGCAGTGACGGAAAACATAGGTACTAGTGTTAGTCTCTATACTAGATAGTCGATTGATTAATGGGAGGATGTTACGGTTGTTGAGAAGGCTATTGGCTGTACAGGCCCTCTAGCTTGAGAGCGTAAGAATTCAGAAACACGGCAAATGTCTCGAACGTGAATGGTGCATAAGCATACATTTATTTCATATGTATCATAAAAAAAATAGGAGAGAAGGAATCATAATTTCTGTTTCTGGCGTTCTAGCCCATCCTTATGGGGTATCAATTTTCACATCGTCCAGGCCTCGTGAGATGACCTCTCCCGCTAGCTCAATCTCAAGCTGGATATCAGGCTGAGCTTCCTCATACAGCCAGTGCTTCTCGCCTGCCATTTTGAAGTTGTTCATTGCCAGCTCGTGCGGGATAATGCTCTTCTTCAGGTTGGGATTACCAGCACAGGCAGCTTCAACTTTGAGCTGGATCTCGCAGCTGCGTTCCACCAGGCCTAATAGAAAGGCGGCTTCGTCGACGGTCTGTCCAACGGTGATGATGCCGTGATTGATCAGCAGGGCAGCCTTGCCTTTGGGACCCAAGGCCTTGGCAATCTGCCTGCCCTCCTGCTCGGCAGTAACAATGCCCGCGTATTCTGTATCCACAGCAAGGACCCCATAGAGGTCGCAAATGTCCTGAGTAATCATTTCAAGCGGCTTACCAAAGGCACACCAAGCGCGACCGGCAATGGTGTGGGCATGGCAGATGGCATGGATGTTATGGCGTGCCTTGTGTACCTCAGAGTGGATGTAGTAGCCTGGGTTATTAGCAGGGCGAGTCTGAAAGTCCCAAATTAGCGTTTGCAGTTCCAGACAATAGATGCGAATATAATCGTGATGGTTGACATACTCGGTTACCACCAACAATCTCGCCATCACTGATCCTCAAGCAGAGCATGTCACTGGCATTCATGAGGGCAAAATGTTTGCCAATGGGGTTCATCCAAATCAGATCCGGGAACTCTGGGTCACGGACCGAGATGTGGCCGGAGATTCCCTCAGTGTAGCCATTGCGGGCCCAGCTGCGGAAGACGGCAGCCATATGCAGCACGATATGCTTGCGATGCTCATGAAAAGAGGGGAAAGTAGGGATGCCTGTTGCGGTGACGGTTAGCAGAGGCTTCCATCTCCGGTATATGAGACATTGGGTGGTGGGATTGCATAAAGGTGGGTTGGACACAGCGGTGAACTTGAAGTGCCGATGGGAATCATAGCCTCAGAGGAATTGAGGTGAAGATACCCCAAACACAAGAACGGGGAAATGCTGGGAGGGTCATCCAATTAAAGGCACTTGGAGAATCCTACCTCGCAGAGGGTTAGGACCACGGCTCAAGCTGGACAGCTGGGATTCCATCTCTCCCTCCTCGACGGCGGCAGTGTTCATCTTAATGATGGTCTGCTGGTGGCTCTTTTCCTCCTCGAGGGTGGCCGTGGCAGTGGGCGGCGCCATTGTGATGATGTGTTGTACAACTAGACTAACAACGAAAAGATGACCTTGATGAGACTGTGCTGAAGGCAGGCAAGGCAATGGGACTGATAGACCCGAGATTGGCCGTCTCTTGTAGTTTATAATATAGATGGACAGGAGCTCTTCATATCAGCAGGCTTCAACGCCCATCTGACGGACGTTTATAACTACTTATCCGATCAGGCACTCATGTTGGAGCGTTCCCACTAGCCCACATAGATCCGATCCGAGGCCATTCATGTAACAGAAGGCGTCGGCAAAGAGTGGGGAGCCTTTCGATGAAGGCCAATAATCATGTTGCCCGTTTGAATCTGCGCTGACGAGAGGCACTGACGTAAGTTGGATAGTCAGCCGGGGGGCTCGTCGTGGGCTGCCTTTTCTGAATCCGTCTTCCTGAATCCCTCATTCTTCTCCCTAGCCCATGTCTGTATGCGCGATCCGGGGCGCCAAAATCCGGTAGTAAGCAGATTGCTATATCCGTGTTTACCCCTCTTGTTGAGCTGTGCTCTATGCACGCACGAGTCGTCGCAAGATGGCAGCAGGTTGGCTCGCACTTGTAACAAGATTTCAAGTTCTATGAAACCCTCTGTAGACAATTGCGTTGACGCCTGGCCCGCATTGGATTGCTTACGGATATTCTTTGTTTATGATATTTGATTGATGAGCAGCATTCGATTTTCAGCTACAGAGGGCTGATATTGAGCTCATGGCCTCTATTGCGCTGCACCAACCAATCATGACCCATGTATAATGGTTGCTATAGGATCTGGACAGAAATGTATTCACAACACGCATCAGATAGTCTATCCCAAAGGTCGATGCCGCTTTGCCGTACATGAAATCACGGCGGAGTGTTCTTTGCGCCCTCCGATACATTGCTGATTCGCCTTCTAGGTCTCCTCTCATCATTGAGATGCGCCTTCTTGGAACAATCACATGTATTATACGTTTTCATCCAAAGTGGCAGAATGGAAACTTAACATACGGAGTATGGTGGCCTACTATCAAAGCCCAAGCGTAAAGCCATACCAATGACCTTGGATTTTTATTCAGGTTTTGATACTTTAACCTCAGGCTAGGCTAAATCAATCATCATTTTGATCGCTCCTTGCGCCAAAGAAAGTGAGAAAGCTCACGAGCAAGGCCCGCCTTAGTAGAGTATTTCACAACTGTGCACAAGGAAATCATGATGCTGACACTGAGACGTGATGTTGATCGTATGGTATGAACCGCGGAACGGCTTCAAGTTGGCCATTCATGGCAGATGAAATTATATATGCAGTTGAAAAATCGGTGCCCTTCTTCCAAGCTCTGCGTTAGCCAGCGCGGACTGTTAAAAATACGACCCATGACAATTTGAGTTGCCCATGGCTGCGCCTCTTTCGTCGGCAATCATGCACAAACTTCCCTACTCAAGTCCACCCTGAACCCCTCAACAACTAAAACCTCAATCATCCATAATCACCAAAAACAAATGGCGCAGCCGCATAACCAAGAAGCCCTCAGGCTTTGCGTAAGCCTCGCTCGTGAAGCTCTGGAAGCGGGCGATTCTCCGTTTGGCTCCGTCCTGGTAGACAAAAATAACAAGATTATTCAACAAGATCGCAATCGCACCGTTACAGGCGAAAACGGCGACTTGAAAGCCGATGCTACGCTGCATCCTGAGCTGACTCTCGCGCGATGGGCGCATCTCAACTTACCGCCTGAGGATCGGGCATCAGCCACGGTGTACACTTCAGGAGAGCATTGTGCCATGTGTGCGGCGGCGCATGCCTATGTCGGATTGGGTCGCATCGTGTATATTTCTTCCACGGCGCAATACGAGAGCTGGATGAAAGAGGCAAACGTCAAACGAGGCCCAGTTGCGGCACTTTCGATCAATTCAGTGGCACCACATATACCGGTGGAAGGTCCAGTTCCCGGCTTTGATCTGGAGGTCAAGGCACTGCATCAACAAAGATGGCAGCGACGGCAACTCAGTGCGCAGACCTAGTAGGGTTCATTGATGATATTGAGCATCATGGTCTTGATATACCAAATGGCATTAACTTGGAGTAAAACCTGTAAGATGTGTTTGTGCATCCGCTTCCCGTTTGATATCGTCATAATGACAGCCATCGATATCGCTTAGGTAGGGTAGACACAAGAAATTTCACTCGATTTCCTTTTCATAATTCCATGGAACCTACTCTATTCCTTCATTATTCTTGGATGGCAACAGTTTCAACGTAGAGGGGGATTACATCATCTCATCGAATAGTCGTGTCGATTCGTTGGGCCAACAAAGCCACCAAACGGCAGGACATGGATACCTATGCTAAGAGAAAAGCACATTTTTCCCCCAGGGTTTGCATCTGTGCTCAGTATACCCGCCCCCTAATTATTAAATTGATGCAGATCCAGGGCATATAACTCCAAAAAGAAAAACAAAAGTCATCAGAGTACAGTCATACATGTGTCGGTAACCGCGAACCGGAACTGCTTTACTCATGCGTGGCCCCCTGTTAGGCGCTCTGCATCTCGTTTGCTCGCGCTTTGTGGCTATGCGCAAGTGCTCTGCCCTGCATGGAATCATCAGAAGGAGTCTATTGCAAATAGGCTGAGTGCATTTCCGGCGGGATATCGCATGACAAAACTGAACGCTGGGAAGCTATGCTAGGACGGCGCACGTGGATACAGTGTTTGGCAGGCTGCATCACAGCCATTCAAGGAGCAGTATAGAGGCAAATGATGGGATATTGGAGAAACGAAATAGCTTCGCCTAGATTGGAATATGTTGAAAGCTATGGAAGTTCCCAGTCATGTGTTTATTTCTGGTTGCCTTGCGATCATTACCCTTCAAAAGGGATCCTAGCTCATTTCCTACCGCATCCCTTGGCTCCGTTTGACAAGTACTTCGTTTGATGAGCATCCATGGCTATGCTTGTCTGTAGCAACTCTTCCGGAATCCATTCACTACATGTGATTGCACAAGGAACAACAAATATGTTGGTTATTATCTGGCCATGTAGGCTGCGATCGCAACACCACCCATGTCCGCGTGTCCGGCTCCCACTTCCCAAAGGTCGGATACCCGATATCCGCTCTCTTCCGGATAATGGCTACATGACTTTTCAATTCAATTCAATTCAATTCCATTCACCACTGCTAGCCATGATGACAAAAAGAAAAGAAGAAAATGCAAGCAAACTTGCTGTACAGGTTATTGGTACGCGAGGCAGCCGGTCGTTTGGGTCTAGATAGTGGTCTCTGTGAGAGTTGTGGTATATATACCACGCTGATCTCCTCCAGGAAGAAGCAACATCATTCTTCATTTGAGATTTTGCAGACAAAGTACGCTGGTTATTCGAAATGTCGGCCGTCGTCACCGATACTGCAACTGTCACCGACCCAGAAGCATCACCACCCCCAAATGTCCTTTGTCGGGAGCTATGGGATAGCATTGTCGATGAACAGCTGAAAGATGTCAACGATCGTGACAGAAAATGTATCGAAGCCGACTTGAATCACAACACATGCCAAAAATATATCAGCGAGCTCTATAAGAAGTATGAAAACCATCCAGAGGCCAAATTTCTACGTGCCATCCAGCCGGCTGTGGAAGGATTGAAAGTATTCGAGACATCTATCACCGGCTTGCTCAAAAATGTGCTGGTAGGTCCTAATGTATGGGCCGCTACCCAGGTGCTTCTGGAAGTAAGTCTTGTGCCTCCTGTTCCATGTGAGTAGTTAGGCAGCTGACCTTTTCGAAGAGCGCACGAGAGTCCTATAGGGTCTTATCGCACATCGCCAAGTTCATCAAAGGCTTCACAAAAGATTTGCCACGATATAAAGACTACGCTGAAATGTTCCCTGAATTTCCCCGGCTGCATGAAGGCTTCCGTGATATATATGTCATATACGTGCAGACGTGTCTACAGGCGACAATCTATCTCCAGCGACGACCATTAGGTATAGTAAGCCCGCAATTCACGATCTGATCCTCTTTTGCTAAGTAATCAAGTCAATTCATCCCGTGTCATGTATCTATTATGCCGTGACAGTCTAAATTTTGACAAGGCAATGGATAAGCTAAAGGACTGCGAAGCTATCTTTAATCATGAGGCTTTGTTTGCCCACATCAAGACAAGCAAAGGCTTACAAAAAGCCAAGGAGCGACGGTCCGATGTTACAATACTTCTTCCATTTGGTCGCAATCTTGACTTCTACCCCAGCGATGATCTACTACAAAAGATCAAAGGGCATCTCTATCCCGCCAATCCGGAGTCAAGTGACGGATCCCAATCATGTGTCGTGCATAGAATGTGCGGCGTGGGGAAGACGCAACTGAGCCTCGAATTTGCCTATCGCTTCGGATTTGGCAGCCCCGTCTTTTGGGTGCAGGCCGAAACACCCACCAGCGTGGCCGAGGCGTTCGGTAGAATTGCAAAGGCTTTGAACTTGGACGCCGACGCTGATAGGGCCGAGTGGAGTTCACTCGCCAATTTGGCCCGGAACTGGCTGTCCAAGAGTAAGTTCATTTTAACACAGCCATCTATTCTTGTTTGTTAGCATCTAACGTGTATAGACACCCACTGGCTTGTCATATTTGACAACGCACCAGACTTCGAGACCATAGAAGAATATTGGCCACAGGCTACGCATGGATCCGTGATTGTCACCACTCGGAACAAAAATCTATTGCCTCCTGGCGCTCTCTCAATCTACGTACCACCGATGACTAGAGGTGATGGTGCAAAACTTCTTTTGAACCATCTTCGGCCCATGATTGGGGATGATGCACCTAAATATAGCACCGAGGCAGCAGAGAATATCTCAGATGAACTCGAAGGACTGCCACTCGCTATTTCTCACGTGGCAGGATATATACGTCGATCAAATCGTCCGCCCCGGGACCTAATAAATGATCTCAAAGATCATGGCCAGGTGACTGCCATCTGGTCGGGAGATTTTGGAACCAGCACCACTCAGCAGTACGGTCGACGCTTTGATAAAGCATGGGCAGCGTCACTTTCTAATCTGAGTGATGGAGCCCGATCGCTATTAGGTGCAATAGCCCTGATTAACATCAAAAATCGAACCGAAGGGTTGCCTGAAGAATTGCCGGAAAGGATGTTCTTGGGCCAGACTAATGATGATCTAGTCGCGTAAGTCATTATATACCTGCAATTTGGAGCAGAAGGGAATATTAGCTAACATCTCATAGCTTTGGGCAAATGCGAACTGAGCTTCTTGGTCACCACTTATTGAGAGAGCAGAGCGGCGCCCATACTTTGTCACTTTGCCGATTCGCAAAGGAGAGTATGATACTCTTCTTGAAAGAAAATCAAGAGGTGTTGGAAAAGGCGAGAAAGCGAGCCACTGAAGCAGTTGAGGAGTATAACTCTGATTCGCCAGTTTTCTATGTGGACCATCTGGACAAATAGTGCAGTATTCCACATATCCATTGTGTTGTTGGCCAAGAACCAGTCTATGAAGTAGTGGGGTATGCACGCATAGGTGAGGAAAAGAAAGAAGGAAGAAGAAAGAAATGCGTGGAATATTTTGTATTGTCTTGATGTTTGTCTCGCTATTTGCAAGTCAATTTTTTTTTGCTTTTTATATCTCATCTTCATTCTTTGTTAGCTTGTCTGAATTGCACCCCAAAGGTAATAATTACCAAGATCTGAAAGCGCCGCTTCCGTAACTTGCCATGCACAGTGGCCCAAGCAGAAGATGCAACAAAGTAATCCTTTGTGCTATTTTATGTAAAACATGAACAGCTAGCATTCCGTGGTGCTAATATCTGACAAAGGGTTCAAATTTAAGTGTTGGGAGCTTCAAACGCATGCAAGCTGATGTTTTGCGAACAAACAAATCGCATCCTTTCAGGGGTGGCGCCGGACGGACGAGTTCATTTACTGGTATCTTGACAGAACTGGCACAAGGGGATAAATATTTGAGCGCCTTCATCGCATAAATATGCCTTCACCATCTAGATGCAGAAGATTATTTGAAGCCACAATTTTAGACAACCCCTGAATCAGCCGATATAATGTAATAAGTTCTCCTTCCCCCTGCAATCTCTTTCTTTAGGAATTCAATGTTGACCCAATAGGCCACCTGTTTGCACCAAGTCTCCGAGCGAGATTGCCGACGACATCAAGCTGATAGTAGCCAGAGTCCGTGAAATATGTGAAACAACCGGCATTGTGGGCTTGTCTGCCACCGTCATCTATCGAGGAGAGACAATCTTGCAGGAAAACATTGGCTACCGTGACCTCGAAAAGAAAGAGCCTGTAACCTCAGACACCATTTTCCCCATTGGCGCTTTGACTCAGAGTTTTACGGCAGCTTGTTTAGGTATGAAAAGATTAAATGTTGACGAGAGGCTTGTGGATGATCTTTACAAAGACGAGAGCAAGCCCGATCCTACCGACAAAACAAGGGTTTACAATCTTCTTACTCATTCCACGGGGCGTCCCGCAACTGATCACAAATGGCTGAGTTGCAGAGGGGATGAAATGATATCGGCTTCATCTTGGGTTTGTGTCTTTGGCCATCTCGAGATCCAATCACCTCCGCAAACCCAGTTCAGCTATAATGGCATTTGCTATGGTATACTCGCAGGTCTCTTCGGAAGATACATTGGGGCAGATGTTTATCCGAATTTCCTGACAGAGAAGATTCTGGGACCTCTCAAGATGACTCGGACCTTTATGTCAAATCATCTCTTGCCCCCCAACTCATCACTCTTGTATGGTGTTATGGATGATGGTCAGCCATATCAATTACCGTTCATAAAGGACGAGGGTCGCTTTGGTATAGGGGCCTCTATTGGCAATATGATGAGCACCACCAAAGATTTGGCCAAGTGGTGCAAAGTCTTGAATGCATCTTGGAGCACCGGAGATAGAACCTGGGGCTCGGCTCCGTGGTGTCCCGCTTTCCCTCTTCAGCCTATAGGAGAAGTTAAACCGGGCGAGGAGGCTAAGAAAAGCTATGGTTCTGGCTGGGCAATCAGCGTCCTGCCTTCTAGCGTTGGCGACCTTGGAATCAACCCAGAACTGATAGAGATGCCTATTCTCGCAGCAGGCAGTGGAGTCCCTGTAAGGATGGTCTGGAACCAAGGCAAGTATCCTGGCACAAGCTGTTTTGTCGCCATGCTGCCTGATTACCAATCCGCGGTCATAGTGTTGGGCAACACAATGACAGCGAACGATGCGACTGATTGGATTGGTCAACTTCTGATCCATACACTTTTGGACAGTCCGTACAACAATGACTACTGTTTTCTGGCTTCTGTGAGTGCAGATTATGCGCGACAGAGGTATCATGAGCTTGCCAACAGGATCAAAGAGGGAAGGGAGTCCGGAGGACCCAGCAGGTCTCTTGATCAGTACAAAGGGAGATATAAGGCTGAGGATAAAACTGTGATATATATTGAGAGAGCCACCATCGCGGAAAGGCTGAGTGGTAAAAGCTGCTTGACAATGTCTTTCGACTACAACCGGCACGTAAATTATGCACTGAAGCACCACCATGGAGATACCTTCACCTGGTTCATGCCGTGGAATGAACGGGTCAAGAAAGGACGAGCTATCAACTATAACAAGGAGTTTCACTTCATTCATTTCCAGCCCTCTGAAGACGGCAAATGCATAATTTCCCTGACTTGGCATCATGATCCAGCGATGCCCAAAGGGGACGTTTACCCTCGGACCCTCAGTCCATGTTGGCGCCTAAAGCGGCTCTGATGGGGATGAAGTGGTTTTTTTTCTTCTTTGTTCTGTTTTTTCTTGTATGTGAGAGGGTATGTGTGTATGTAGAATGACCTGAATTCTGGCTTCACAATCACAATCAGCTTGACTCCTTCTTTCAACCACCAATCGTACTGCAAATGTTCTTTAGAGCTTTCTTCGTAGACTAGGATGAATCTAATCACCTCCAAGTTTCCTGATAAACCCACCGTTAACGTATTCTATGTTATGCATTCCTGCTGTACATTATAAGCATCACTTTGTCTACATCGTCTAGGCCAGCGTAAGCCTCGTCACATCACAGTATCTGTCCTAGCCATATCCGTGCTTTATATCAAATCGCCCTCATTCTCCCCCCTAAGCCATAGTTTTGCGGCATCATACATGCCCAGATATAAGCCGCTACCTACCGCTGTCCAAACACACCGAAATGCTCCCCCACGAAAGAAGCCCCTTGCCCCCCTTTCGCGCCAGATATCTCCTATAACTCCACCTGAACCTTTGTAGCTTCTTGTTGCTGCAGTGGCTCCATCGCCCATGTCCGCTTTTACCATCATCCGGGTTTTAATGACATCGCTCGGCGTTGTTAGAAATGCGGCCAGAGATCCAGCCATGGCCGCACTTGATCCGGCTATCAGCCCGGTTTCCAAGACGCCTCTTGTCTCATCTTCTCTCAGATGTAGCCGCTTATCCCATATGCGGGCTCTTATATACTCAAACAAGGGAAATTGAAGCGCGGTAAAGGGCAAATTGCGTGCAACAAGAGCTGAATATCCCGAGAACAAACCCCTTGCCGTCCCGGCTCCAATGAGGCGACGGAACGCCATCAACGATGTCGATTTATGTAAGTCTTTTCCTGTGGACTCGGCACGGATCATTTGAGCATTCTGCTTGATTACCTCTCCCGGCGTCAGGATGAGGCATGATGCCATTTCGGCGACAGCCGAAGCGCACGAATGCGTCATAGGTTCGGGAAGGGGTAGATGTTGCCCAAATATCTTCTTTGCGCTCTCATACGTTGAAAAAAATATCCCGGCTGGTGAGAGATTAGTCCACATGTATATCCAGGACTTTCAACATTAGGCAACGGGCCCATACCTGCTGGCAAAGTGGCGATTATCACGCTGCCTATACCTTGGTATAAACCACGCAAGGCTAGAGGATTTGAGATGGTGGATTTTGCAATCTTGGGCAGGAAATCCTGACTCTGATACCGTGTTTTGAGTGTATCGAGAGGATAGATGAGCATATCGACCGTGAAAGCCGCAGCTGCACCAGCCTTGTCGAGCAATGTGTAAGCGTCTTGAGTTGATAGCCATTATGCTACACATACGCAAGTAGCAATCTTACCAAATATATTTCCTTCATTGTATCAAAACTCCACGGATAACAGCTCGCTCTTGTAGATTGTGTCTAGTGAAATAATGATGATGGAATGGTGGCTCTCACTTGAGCCTGATCGCGGTCAATGACATCATGAGAATGACAAGGCCCTCCAATCACGAAAGTTTAGCAGTACATTTTTATATATATACTGCGGCAGGATGAATACCGAGCTTGGAATTTCTCCATTTAGACCATGGAAGATAGCTGGGTGTCTTTATTTAAGAAAGAATAGATACTACGCGCTCTGTACCGAACTGTGCACGCAATCTAACTAATTATTTTCACATCATCTCCTCCAAGCCAATTCCATATCAATATGCGCTAAAATAAAAAATAAAAAATATTGATTTGTTTTCTTGATTTTAATATTTATTCTTCTTTTATAATGTACAAAAATGGACAACCGCCCCTGTAATACCCGCCGTCAATGAATTAATGCCACGGATTGCTGATATACGCAGAGAACCTGTGTTCGCCCCATTCTAGTCCAATCTCTCTAACCATGTACCCAATATGCTTTGCCTTGAACATGTCTAAAATCTATTGCGCTAATTGCGGATTGTATGGCTCTTCGTATTCTAGAGCTTGCTTTTGACGCCAACTCCATCTTCTGAAACAATGACGACGACAACACAAATGTCGTCAACTTTTCCTCCATGCCAGTCTTCATGGGGATAGTATTTCTTCACCTCCTTGGCGAATGGCCCATCCCTCTTCGTATTTACGCTTGCCTGCTTGGCAGCTAGCACGAGTTCAGTCGCGAGAAGGCTCTGCAACGTTGTGGCCTTTTTCATCTTGCCATCTGCTGCATTGTTTTGGTATGGAGAGGCGGTTAGGCTGTCCAGAGAATCGGCCACGGTGACTGCCTCGTTAGCAGCCATATTCCAAGCACCACTCTTCACCATAACCCGGCTGGCGATCCGGAGAATATCTTGGTTGAAGAGGTTGTCCAGCACACCGTCAGTAGCAAAGACAATAACATCTCCATGACGCAGCTGGTGATGCGTTACATCAGCATCTCGCGGCAAATCGCTAAGCTGTGCTCCGCCAAAGGCTGCCATCCGAGCGGCAACACTGGGTGGTACAACTGAAAGTTGGAATGGAGTATTGAATGCATGGGTCTGCGGTTCGGAATATGCATGCACTGCGTTTAGCCTCAACTGTAGAAAGCCAGAGTCGCCGAGGTTGGCCACGTCCAAAATGCCCTTGGGCCTCGCAATCGCAACGCAGGCCGTGCTGCCACCGGCGGGCACGTTTGGGTCCTTGCATACTGCATCGTATCCCTTCTGCATGAGCTTTCTTGCCGTGAGAGGCGCATCACTCTCTGCCGGGTACTCGTAAGCCGCAGCGGCCATGTAATCGCAGAACCCGTGTGAGAAATCAGCAGGGTCGACTCCGGAATCTACCCAGCCACCGACTCCATCGGCAACGCCAAACGCGACAGAGCCTGATTCATTCACCCGGCTCACGAAGAAGGCATCATGGCCGGATTCGGGTCGCGAAGACTTTCGGCGGTCTCGAGGCGGCTGGATTCGATTGTAGGGATTAAAATGGAACACGTGGGTTGATGGGTCATATGGGCGGTCCTTTGCAATGAAAGACGCGGCAATATGATAGGAAAACTTCGGAGACGAAGAGGAGGGAGAGCTGGAGTAAGAGCGCAGTGATGGCGACATATATCTACTGGTTAAAAAATGCGACGGCTGACAAGACCCGGATGCGCGACTGGAGGCTATCGAGCGGTTAGCGGCGGCGCAGCGTTGCTGGAGCAGGAAAGTCGCGTCAATCGGGGCTACGAACCATGATACAGCGTTCGCAATGACGGTGAGGCAGGCAATCTGCCAGAGAGAAACATGGCCATCTAGTATGTCTCGACTGCGATGGATTGTCGCAAACGAAAGGGCATTGATGGGCGAGGGCAGTCCACAGCGGGCGCGCAGTCGCCAATCAGTGCAGTTCTTTAGACAAACAACTTGTCCGCCATTATTCGGTAAAAGGCTGCGTTCTCCACGGCAATACGGCCAAGGCGTAAGGAATCCGCCTGCGCCGAAAGAAGAAAAGAAAAAGAAGAAAAACTTGAAGCGAAACTGATTGATGACAGTGAAGGATTTGGCGTCGTCTTCCCAATCCAAGATTATTAACCCCACCAAAAACTCGCAATCCCCACGGAGAAAGAAAGCGTTTGCGCCGGTTAAGGAACGTAATGATTAGCTAATGTCGGCTTGGCGGAATCGCCGTCTTCCGAGCTTCTGCCGGCTGTCACGAGCTCCAAAGGCCAGGCATTCCGACTTTCTCCTGCTTAGCCGAATTGTCAATGGCGCCGCTTTGATTGGCTCGCCCACCGTCTTGTATCGAGGTCACATAGCCGAGGAAGAGCCACTTCCAGCTCTCCAGCACTTTCATGACGACGAGACTTCAAGCCGCCACGGAGGACAGTTCTCGCAATTGAGCGGTCGCCAGGAGGAACCAAAGGGCACGATTGCCTCGACTCGAACCAGCCTTCCTGCCAATTTCGATGCCCTTTTGAGCCGCACTGCAGAGCTTCTTTCAAATCGCGGGGCTTAGCCGGATCTAATCTAAAAAAGCAATTCCGAAGCAAAACCCAATCGATCTCGGATCCCCAACACATCGTCGTCTTTTGACCAACGCAAACCATGGCCGCTCTCCGCTCCTCTACGCGAATCCTCAGCTCCTCTACGAGGGCAGCTTTCCGACCCAGTGCCGTCTTCTCACGGTCCATGGCGTCGGTCAGCGAGGCACATGAGCAGCAGCCCAAGATCAAGTCGTTCCAGATCTACCGATGGAACCCTGATACCCCGACCGAGAAGCCCCGGCTTCAGACCTACTCCATTGACCTCAACAAGACGGGCCCCATGATCCTGGACGCCTTGATCAAGATCAAGAACGAGCTGGATCCTTCGCTGACCTTCCGAAGAAGCTGCCGCGAGGGCATTTGCGGAAGCTGCGCCATGAACATCAACGGCCAGAACACCCTGGCATGCCTGTGCCGGATTCCCACCGAGTCTGCTTCCGATGTCAAGATCTACCCTCTCCCCCACACCTACGTCGTCAAGGATCTAGTCCCCGACTTGACGCACTTTTACAAGCAGTACAAGTCCATCCAGCCCTACCTGCAGCGCGATACCCCTGCTGAAGATGTACGCAAAAGCCCAGAGTTTGTGCGTGGATGAGCTGTGCTAACAAGGAGAATAGGGAAAGGAGTACCGCCAGAGCAAGGCGGACCGAAAGAAGCTGGACGGTCTCTACGAGTGCATTCTCTGCGCCTGCTGCTCAACTTCCTGCCCCTCCTACTGGTGGAATTCCGAAGAATACCTCGGCCCCGCCATCCTTCTGCAGTCGTACCGATGGCTGTCTGACTCTCGAGACGAGCGCAAGGCTGAGCGAAAGGCGAAGCTCGAGAACTCGATGAGCCTGTACCGCTGCCACACTATCCTGAACTGCACACGTGCTTGCCCCAAGGGTCTTAACCCCGGAAAGGCAATTGCCGAGATCAAGAAGCAGATGTCTCTTGGCGCGTAAAAGAGAGAGGGCGAATATTACGGAGTAGGGTGAATGGGAAAAGGGAAAAGTCTGGGCGGATATCTTGAGGATTCACTGCCGCTGTGTATAATCACCGATGGAGCTACATGTTCATCGATGTTCGATTAGGGAGACTGAGAATAGTAAAACAAGAAACCTAACTAGTTATTGCATTCTCGCCGCGTTTCATTGAAGCTGCACCACCTGGCCGGCTCTTCAGTTCTTTCTCCGAGACGAGTAATCTTCAAATTAGCAGGAACATACTACTTATCGCCGGCTCATTCATTCCAAGGGCCAGTCGTGGTGAATACTCCAGCATACCTGGTACTACTTAGCCCAGAGGGCAATGTCTCAACCACTCTCTCCCTTGCACAAAGCCAGTCCGTCCCTTACACAACATGTCTTGTCACACATAAGCTTCCCCCATCCTGTCTCTCATAGCTCAGGATCTGCGGCAAGCACGACTTGTCAATGCTTTGTTTCTTTTATGAGCAGACCCAATTTACAGCTCACCCAGACCAATACCACAAGGCCAAACATTCGTCTCAAAAATATTATTACTCTCCTAGAGATTCGATTCGCGATGGCTACCAAGAGCATGATGCTGATTGCCGGCCTTGTCGGAACAGCAGCCTCCCTCGCAGTGAGCGAGCCGACAAAGACAGTCTGCGGGATCATCTGCGTCGACTCCCTAAATGAGTGCGGCGCAAAATATGGAGGGTACTTTTGTCTTTGTTCATAATTCATCCATCCTAGAGCACTTCTTCAACATATCAAAATAGGCATCCTATGCTAACACCAGAAATTGACAGTTGCTATGATCCCTGTATTGAATCAGCTCCTACTGCGCCTCCTTGCACGACTGCCGCCTTGAGTAGCTGGTACCCGACTCCAGTGCCAGTTACTACACCGGGAGAGATTGTAAACTGCAGCACAATTACTGTCTGCGTGGACGGAATAAATAGCTGCGGCATTCCCTTTGGAGAGTACGTCGCTTGGTTGTTACACTTGGGTCAAGGTTGGATCGACTAACACGGTGACTTAACCTAGCTGTATTCCCGACTGTAAGCCATGGAATATCTTCACCCCTCCGTGCCCATCTGACGATCTTGGAACTGTCCCCTGGGTCCCTACGTCTCCAACAGATTTAATAGAATGGGATTGAAAGTCGGATCAATAGGATCGATCCTAGAATGAGGCTGAAACGGAAAGGTTCTTCTACAGAGCTCCTCGATAACACAATGGAATAAAAACGGGGCGTGGAACAGGCTTTAAATACATCTGCTTTAGACTACAGTATAGAAATATACATAGTCTAACAACTATTAATGATTAGGGTGCCCAATCTCGTTCCATACCTATAGGAAAATTGCAAGAATATACATGCCAAAGCTTTTAAATAAACGTGAATGCCCTGAGCTCTTCAATAATATGAACTCCTTGGCGTTCCACTCCTGTTATATCCAGAACCACTCGCTGCTTCGACTAGAGTTTCATCATCAGAGCTTGCCTCTCCGCCGACATCTTCGCTTTGCTCTGGGGGAGCTCGCATGGCCTCCAGCACATCTCGATCCAATACAGGAGGCTGATACGGTTTGATTGTGTGAATCTCACGACCCGATGGCATCTTGTTTATCAGAGTGTTTATAGGCGGAATAGGCCGCGTATTCATCTGCAGCGCCCAGTTAGCATGCAGTAAATAAAGACCAAATAACGAAACTGAATGCTTACCGTATCGTTAATCTTGTTCCACTTTGCGTCGAGCATTTCGAGCACTCTGGTTTCGTCTAGTTTGCCTGCATCAGCTCCCCAAGCCGCCTCCTTATCCACTCGGCGGTCTTCTCTTTTCTCGTTGAGCCCCTTCATCGTGCGACTGAAGCTGAGTCCCTTTTTCGCATCTTTAACCTCCACGCCAAGCTCATGCAGGCCAGCGCGTGCCCAGGCAATCCCCTCTGCCGTCTCCCCCCCTAACTCGGCGTCGATTCCAAAGAACCGACATGCTTTTGCTCGGCTAGTTCGCCGCAGGTCTTCTATGTATCGTGAAAATCCTGCACTAATACCACTCGATCCTGATCTGGCTGATTGACACAATGCCGCGGCTTTCGCAGCGTGTTCAGACGCGGCCAGGCAAAGACGAGCATAGAGATGAGCCCGGACTTTGGGGATATCGGGAGCCTTGAACATCCACTCCTTGTCATTCTTATTCCTATCCTGCGCCACGGCCGCAGGGTAGGGGTCATCCTTCAATACAGCTAACAGCGTTGCCTCTGCGTGACACAGAGAGGCTAAAGCACGAAGCGTAGCTGGAGAAATGTCGACACAAGGCGGGCTGCCAATTACCTGCTCACTTCTCGTGGCAACATAATCGTATATGGAAGCAGCCTCCAGTAGATACTTTGTAGCTGTTGTCATGGTAGTTGTCCTCTCTTGCGTCCCCAGGAATTCAGTAGTTGTGGAATAGATGGGCTGCAACGTTGCCCTTGCCATCAAGACATTAGCAAAGCCCAGCGTGGATAGCGTAAAGTAAAGCTCATGCTCCAAGGAAATCACCTTGACCCGGGGGCGTTCGCGCCCAGGTACAAGGTCTCCAGAAAGTGTTGGTCTCCATGAGATTGAGGGAGTCGTTTCCAAGATGGTGCTGACGGTTTCGCCGCCGACAGGCTGGTTGCTTAGCCCGGCATCAACAGCGAGAAGATATGGAAGATACTGCTCTAAACTGGAGATGACTGTGCTAAGATTTGACGTCTGCGACGAAGGGGGAAGCCTTTTATGCTTCTTGAGCGCGTCTCTGACGACCCCGCGGTATGTGCTTGCGCTGAGGGGCAGCGACGGATGAGAATCACAGCTAAAGGACGATGAGAAAGAGAAGGCCGAAGTGGTCGGTAACACGAATGGGAATGGCATCCTCGAGGGCTGGTATTCTTCCTCTAGGGTCTTCTGAAGCTTGAATTATCACTACGAGACAGAGATGATGGAGAGGAGAAGCTCTGATGCCACTGGAGCCTTGGCATTTACATCAACTATCACAACACGGTGGGATCGGGCATCTCTTTCGCACTGTATTTATAGCGGAAACTCGGCCGCTGTTTGGCCGCGCTACGCAAAAGAAACACGGAGATGGAGCTCCACTGAAATTCCCCAATCTGGAGATGCCCTGACGCCAAAGCTCCAGGTGTCCATCTGCCATTCAAACACCGAGTTGGAAGCAGCATTGCGAGCCACGATCCTCATCCCATGCGGTGACAATGTCCACCTCAGGCCCTGCGCATAAGCCTCGGCGGAAAGCCAAGAAATCCGACAATGACATCGACAAGCCCCTGCGGCCGCGGTCCGAAGCTCTCGTGAGAACTCCATCCTTCCCCTTGGCAGCCTTTCTGTGGCCGGCGCGCACATCGCTGTCGCAATGGGAGGTGCTGCCGCTGGTCTTGATGGTGGTTGGGCTGTTTAGGTGGGCGGCCGGGCTTTGGGGATATTCTGGTGAGAACATTCTTGCAGAAAGGCTTCTCTGAGTCGTGGGATTGTGAACTGACGAAGAGATGCTTGTGTCTTGATAGGATTCCAACGACCGCCAATGTTTGGCGACTACGAAGCCCAGCGGCACTGGATGGAGATCACTGCCAACCTGCCCATTTCTCAATGGTATTTCCACGATTTGGAATGGTGGGGGCTGGACTATCCTCCTCTCACGGCATATCACAGCTGGGTTCTGGGCAAGATTGGAACTTTGATCAACCCAGAGTGGTTTGCCCTGGTGTCTTCGCGCGGCTCTCACGACCCAATGCTAAAGATTTTTATGAGAGCAACCGTCATTGCTTCTGAGTATCTTATTTTTGTCCCTGCTGCTACCGTCTTCGTGCGCCGATTCAGCAGGCTCAATGGGGTAAATACTTGGACGAGCAACCTGGCCCTCGTGGCAATCCTCATGCAGCCGGCTACAATTCTGATTGACCATGTTCATTTCCAATACAACACTGTGATGCTTGGTTTTGTGGTGGCTAGCATGTCGAGCATGCTCGCCGAGAGATACAAGTGGGCAGCCGTCTTCTTTGTAGCTGCTCTTGGATTCAAGCAAATGGCACTCTACTATGCCTTTAGTGTCTTCTCGTATCTGCTGGGAAGATGCGTCACGACAGGAATCAATCCCACCAGGCTGTTTGGCATCGCGTTGGTCACCGCCATCTCTTTCGGCGTCCTGGTCCTGCCCCTGGCCCTTGGCGTGCTCTACGACAAACATCAAGGTATTGAGGCACGGCCCGAGCTTAAAGGATCTACGGCACCACTCCCAATTTTCCCCTTTATTGTCAACTACATTGATACCCAGCACTTTTACTATCCGATTGTTGAGCAACTTGTCCAAATGGTTCATCGAGTGTTCCCCTTTTCTCGTGGCCTCTTTGAAGACAAGGTCGCAAACTTCTGGTGTGCCCTCAACACTGTCATCAAGCTGCGTCAATTCCCAGTCGAACTTCTTCAGAAAGCCGCTCTCGGAGCAACTCTCCTCTCCATCATCCCACCCAATATCATCTTATTCCTACGTCCGCGAAAATCAGCACTTCCGCTTGCTTTCGCCGCCACCGCGTGGGGCTTTTTCCTCTTCAGCTGGCAGGTTCATGAGAAGAGCGTGCTGCTCCCGTTGATGCCAATGACATTGCTATTGGCCGGAAAGCAGGGCATGAGTGGTGAAGTCCGTGCTTGGGTGGGATTCGCCAACCTCCTTGGCGCTTGGACAATGTTTCCTTTGTTGCACCGCGTGGACCTCAGGGTGCCATATGCAGCCCTCACCCTCCTCTGGGCATACCTTCTGGGCCTCCCACCAACGTCTTGGAGTGCACCATTCCAAGAAGGACAGTCTCGAGTTGCACAGTGGGGCACAGCTTTACTACAAAGCACCTTTTACGTCGCCATGGCAGCGTGGCATGTTTTGGAGGCTTTTGTCGTGCCGCCACCTGGCAAACCAGACTTGTGGGTTGTCGCCAACGTGGGCGTGGGTGCGGCGGGTTTCTCAATCTGCTACCTCTGGTGTCTCTGGAGGTTATTGCGGGAGACTGATTTCGTACCAAGTGGTGGAAAGGTCAAGACAAAGACACAGTGAAGATAACTACAGCTATATCGTAACGGTTAGATGGACATAGCTGGCCAGCGACGAGTTGCTACCTAGGCTCTAGACAGGCCGTAATCAACTTTGGATGGCACTGGTCTAGAGCAACTACCTGGTAGATGAGGCGTATTGCGCATGAGACACCCACCACTAGGGGTGGAGTTTACACATGCTAGACTTCGTGATTATCATATTTCCGACATCGAGCCAACATCGAGCCAATAGCTCATGAGTAGTGACGGCGGCAAGATCGCTAGAAAGAATCAGGAAACAAGAGAGGTGGCGGGTTAGACCCTCAAAGACCTTCATAGACTACCCGATCAATAATCAAAATGCACAACTGTATCGATTTACTTCATCCCTATAGTCGACCTTTTGCTGAATACCTCCATGAAAATAGTAAGTAATTGTACATGTTCATGACTGCGGTTTTGACTCGAATACCAATGCTACTTATCCATAGCTTCTCATATAGCCTGACGATATTCCAAATCCGGCCCCATCGTCCACATTGGTTACGTTCCCGCAAGGTCGTATAGTGGCCTTAGCATCTTGTCACCGCCAAGTTTCATCCCCATTGATAGACGTGTCATATGAACCAAGTCCAATGTTTCATGTATCCGTAACGCCATGACCACTCGCCTTTGATGTTAATATTAGCAGCAGCCTACACCAAATTCTACATCCCACGTCTGTACTTCTCAGTTTCCCTCTGTCAGTGATAGCCTGCAACATGCGTTGTGAATAGCGCCATGTCTTAGGTTGTGAGAACAGAACCGTTACTCCATGCTATGATGTGGTGTTTTCGAATAGTTGTACTCGTTTTGATGCTATTCAGCGGAAGGATCATGGGCCGAAAGACTGTTACAATATCGATGCCCGAAGGTGTTTACGTAGACACATCTTTTGCGGTGTTTGATGGAACAACATCTACCGGTAAGTATCAATAATAAAGGGGAAGATCGAGAAGTGTAATAACCAAGTCTTGTTGTGCAGAATCTGTCAAGCCGCCAACGTCGTCGTCGTCGTCGTCTACTACCAGTTCTTCAAATCCAGTGCCATCATCACCATCACCACCACCTCCTCCACCACCTCCCCTTCCTCCCCCTCCTCCTCC